>JAAEAF010004155.1:0-71116 GCA_011037195.1 Triatoma infestans
ACACAGACACACAGACCATTTGCTAAAAACACTTTTTTGGACTCAGGGAATCTCAAAACGGATATTTCCGGTAAAAACACGATATCGAAAATTTGACACGATTACAATACTTCCTCTTACTAGGAGTAAGAGAAAGTAAAAAGATTGATCTGATGTGAGATTTGTTTACGAAGTTTTTATAGAAACTCGTTGTTATCTTTAACGGGAAATTCGTAGAAAACTGGAAAAAGAAGGAAACACCATTCTGTAAATTAGCATTTCCGGTCAACGCTTTTTCTTCATACTCAGAATTTCAGCAATATATTTAATTTTTAAAGTGATAAAGAGGATCGTATGAAAAATGGCGCTCAAAAGAAAAATCCAGAATGAATTGTTCCGGAAAAAATTTCAAAAAAAAAGAAGAAGAGTTGTCGCTCTTTAAATAGGTGCCTTCGTATGGCAGATGTGAAGAAAAACGTTCGAATGGTAAACCAGGAAACTGCGAGAAACTGAAAAATCCACTCTGTAAAGCGGTACTTCCGGATTTGACCAGTTTTGCCTGAAATCGTGTTACGATTTTCTGAGTTTGAATAAAACCCTTCCCTCCGCATACACAACGCTACATATACTTATAGACCAATTTCTGAAAACCATTTTTTTGCGATCAGAAGAACTCAAAAACCGATGAAAAATAACCGATGAAAATATGAAATCAAAAATTTAACACGGTCCCAACAATTTCCTCTTCAACAGCTATATAAGAGAAAATGAAAACTGCAATATTGTGATAACAGATAAAATCCTTGAAAATGTCGGAAATTTAGATACAAGGAAAATAACACAATAATCAAATTTATAAATTAAATGCTAACGAATTGACAAGCAAAAACTAATTATTACCAGTTATAATACTGGTTAGTGAATTATAAAATAAGGGTAATTGTGTGGGATATTCTACGAATATCCCAGCAAGCGTGTTTGAAATTGTTACATATTAATTTTGTTAGCTATTTGTTAATCATTTTGTTTTGTAACATAGAATTTATTTGGAACAAATATTCTATACAATGGATGAAAATTAAAAAATTAAATATACCTACCTATGAAGTTTTTATTGATTTACATCGACATGTTTTTGTTGATATGTCTGTCTGTTTATTTGCAATAAAATCATTAATAAATTACTCAAATAAAAATATTAATGAAATCTAATTGGGTAATAATTTTCAACATGCACCACCTAATTTTCTTAAAAACAAAATGGTAGCATGATTAAATAAAAATTCCAAAAGATATTCGATTTAATTTTATTTATAGATTCAAAATATATGTTCAATTATTTTTTTAAGAAGAAAAAAGTAAAAGATTTCATTTCTTATCCTCATTTGGACTATATATTTCTTTTTTATCGATTTCTAAAAGTAGATTTGTTTTTCATAAAAAAAACTATTATTGAACGAGAAAAATCCGGTGAAAATTCAAGAAGAAATTCAATTGTGAAATTAGAGAAATATCTGCCAACTTTTCTTCACTTTATTTACATTTTTTGCTTTTGAAAGATTGTTTTATAGAATGATGAATATAAATTTACGAATAATGGATTATTGAATAGATGGAATTGTATGTTTTGGGATTTACTGAATATGAAAAGATCTGTATTCGTGTGTGGGTATGTATGTATTGCAAACAACATAGCACAAAAACAAACAAAAAAAATCGCTGAAAATTCACGATTTCGTTAGGATATCTCCATAGAATGTGACAGGATTTCCCAACCAAAAGTACCATCTTACTAAGTAGATTTTTTTTTTTTAGTTTTGCAATTATCTCACAAAAACCGACCCAGCGGTTTTTTTACTTTCACTTACTCCTAGTAAAAGGAAGTATTGTAATCGTGTCAAACTTTCGATATCGAGTTTTCACCGGAAATATCCGTTTTGAGGTTCCGTGAGTACAAAAAAGTGGTTTTTAGCAAATGATCTGTGAGTGTGTGTGTATGTGAACAGCATAGCTCAAAAACGAAAAACCGTAAAAAGTTGAAACTTGATATTCCGTTTAGGTATCACCATGGGATATGACTGTACATTATCTGTCAAAATTCCTCAATCAGAAGGACCACTTTACTAGTTGTTTTTTTTTTTATTATTATTATTTTACGTTTTTCTCAAAAATGGCTCCGATGATTTGCTTTAAACTTGGTATATCAACTACACATACAAAGAGGTACAATTTTGATTTAAAACATTTCTTCGGAAAAATTCATTTAAGGTCACTTCTAAGGGAGGAGAAGGGTTAGGTTTTCATCTTAACTGCTATTTCAGTTTATTAGACAATTCTGTCATCTAAATAATGTTAATTAAAATTGAATATGTTGTTGAAATTCCGAGTTTGTAAAAAATCGGATAACCGGAAGTGCGTTTGTTTTTAACACTTTACTAAATGATTTTTTTTCACTTTTTTACGATTTTCTCAAAAATTGTCTCCGACGATTTTATTGAAACTTCGTATATAAACTAAACATACAATGATCTACATCTTTTATTTAAAGACATTACTCTGGGAAAATTCATTTAAGGGCACTTTTAGGGGAGTGGTGGTGTTACAGCTTCCTCTAAAGTGGTATCATAGTTGATTATACAATTCCATCATCCAAACAAAATTAATTAGAAATAAATAGATGGCCAAAATTCCAAGTTTTAAGAAAAATTAGTAAGCTGGAAGTGCGCTTTTACTGAACAGTTTTTTCAGTTTTCGACGAATTTCGTTGTATTTGGTACATAAACTATAACATTTGTCAATTATAATTTTGAGAACCGGAGGAAGAGAAAGTTGTGTGAGTGTTTCACACCAGATTTATTTTTGTTTATTATAATTAATAACTTCGATTCGGTTGAAGAATCAACAGTTTGCTTTGCTTCCATCTAATACAGAATAAAATGTTAAAAATAAATTATTAAATCCAAGACTTTTTTAATGATACATCCTAACAATAAAAAAAATAAGTTTAAGTAAAAAAAAAAAAAAAAAAACTTAATACTTTGAACTTCACAACTTTGTTAAGCTCAACAGTGACATACAACAGCGGAATTTTATATGCTTCAATAAAATTTTATTTTCTCTTGTAGTATAAAGAAAAAGAAAGAAAGCAATTTTAAAAAGTTTTCCTTTTAGGAAGACATTGGCGTTGTCGCCATCATAACCGGGCCCTTTAATTGGGCCAAAGCTCCAACTTCTAAACAGAATGATAGAAGCTAGAAGAAAAATGCGCGGGTAAAAAGAAATTACCCACTTTGAAGAAAAAAGGAAGAAGGGTGGAACTTTTCTTTTAAACAAGTGTAATTATAGAAAAACATATTTTTTTTATTTAACTTTTTTCATTTTATTTTATTATTTTCTCACATAATTTGACCCAGATTATCTGGAAATATTTGTATAAATTTTTGTTAATAACTTTGCATTAATAAGGGGCTAAGACTTTGGTTGATATAATATATATCATATTATATATTAAATATATATGTATTTATATTATTATTGATAAATATATATATGTATGTAAATAATATTTATTTATATATATAATAATATTATTTAAATTTATATTTATATATTTTAATTTATATATTATAATATATAGGGTGACCAGAGTTATATGCTCCACCCACTTTTTTTTTAAACGGCGGGAAATTTCGAAAAAATAGAAAACACGTATTTAATCATTTTTAGTCTAGTTTATTTTCAGTGATTGATCCATTTTTTTAAACCCCAATATCCCGAGATACAGCATCCAACTTTTTTTTTTCAAATGGAACATTATATTTTTTTTTGCATATTTTTATAGTACTTGAGCTCCTAAAACAAAAAAAAAAAATTAAATCGGTTAGGTTAGGTTAGGTACTTGTGGATTTTCTTCTGCCCATATTCTAAAGTTCCAACGATTAAGAAGGCCATTGTTGGTAAACTTTGATTCATCAGTCCATAAAATTATGCATTTTTTGTCCATTTTTTGTGGGGATATCTACAAAATGAAGTGTACAGTAACCTTAATCCGTGGCTTCAGTCGAAGATCTGGAACGTCGAATAACTCTAGCCTGCCTAGATGTTGACTTTGCCACCTAAGTGCTGCTGCAAACAGAGCGTGGGAGTCCAGAGCTTTGGCTTGCCTATCCGTTGATGGTGCCCAGTTTGAAGAGCTTCTTTAAAGAAAAAATAAGGTAATTTTGACATTAAACTGAAATTTGTTTTTCATATTTTAAATTACCATAACTTTTGAAAAACCTAACCGATTTAAATTTTTTTTTTTTTTAGAGGCTCAAGTACTATAAAAATATGCAAAAAAAAATATAATGTTCCATTTGAAAAAAAAAAGTTGGATGCTGTATCTCGGGATATTGGGGTTTAAAAAAATGGATCAATCACTGAAAATAAACTAGACTAAAAATGATTAAATACGTGTTTTCTATTTTTTCGAAATTTCCCGCCGTTTAAAAAAAAAGTGGGTGGAGCATATAACTCTGGTCACCCTATATAATATATATATAAATAAATTTATATATATATTATATATAAATTATATGTATTTGTAGAATTATTGGACATATTTACATGCTATATATATATTGTAATATGTACATCTTTGGAAGAATTAATAAATATAAATTGTATCAAAGTATATCCTTGTTAAATATTTTATGATTATAAAGTAGGGAATTTTTCCAATGTACATATTTATAAAGTTGGATTTTTTTTAAGGTTGAAAGGCACAAAAGAAACAGTTAGTTGAGTCAGAGACACCTGGCCTACCCCTATCATTACATTTATTTAGGACAAAGGGAATTTCCCTCTGTGAGACTTTCTCCGGGGTGGAGGTAGAATATATAAGGTGGACCCTTTTAGGGAGAGGGAGTTCAGTTCTAAATTTATACCGTAAAAGGATTAGAAAAAGCCATGTACAGTAGTGAGTGGTGGAAGTGCCCCAAGAAACCCAACCTTCTTCAAGTCAGTAAATATGTAAAATATGTAAGTTTATCAAAAAGCAATTTCTCCTAAATGGCAAGACACTTAGCATGTTGTTATATCACAATATTGTATTTATTTATTTTTGACATATATTGGTTATTTTAATTATATATTTTGAATCTATATACTTAGTTGTTTTTTCATCCTCTCCAACTTCTGTATAAACAAAGACCTCACGAGATCCCTTTTGAGAAGATCTACATATAAATTAAAATAATTAATTAACATAATGTATCTAAGTTAATTTACCCCCCCCCAATACAAATCATATTACAATATACATACATACATATATCAATGTATACATATTATGTATTTGACAGGTAAAGTTTAATCTTTACCTTAATCCAAAAATGAAGAATTTTACACTTTTTAATAAGTTTGATCTAATCTTATTTACTGCTTGGGGGGGGGAGGTAGGCCTTCAGTTTAGAAATCACTCCCTTAGACTTCATGACTCATCAAAATAGGAAAGACAGAACCCAAAATGGAGTAAGCGCTCAAGATTAAAATAATATATATAGCGAATTAGATAACCGTCAAAACACACATGATATGAAGGTTTAGTATAAACCAAATATCAATATCAATGTAAACAAGCTAAAAAATTAGTTGGCTGGGGGCCAAAGAAGAAACTTTTTATATTTTGAAAAAGTTTATTCGACGTTTCGGACACCTTTGGTGTCCTTCCTCAGGAACTGTTAAGGAAGAAATGAAGATTTAACTGTTTGAGGAGGTTAATGTAAAACAAGGTGTCCGAATAGTTGAATAAACTTTTCATAAAATAAAAAGTTTGTTCTTTGGCCCCCAGCCGACTCATTTTTTAGCTTGTTCAAAATCAAATAGTGTAGTGTAGTGCCAGGGGAGTTGGAGGCGGCTTCGAATGCTGCCCAACAAACCATTGCGAGAACCAAAATATCTGTAGAGTACCTTGAGAACTGACTGAGATTTGTAACTACATCCATTGAACCACATATTGTTATACTAGTTTCTCAAATACAATGTCAGCTACCCCAATTAGTTTTATGCTGCCCACTCTTACTTTTCTAGTAAAATGTTTAAAATATTAATGAATTTAAATAGTAGAGTGATAATTAAATAGAATTAAATTTTTCTATAGCAGTAATCGCAAATGGATATTTTGATGTAACAGAATCTCTATCTTAAACGGCTTTAGTACCTACTATGAATTGAATAATATAGCGCCAGATATCAGAAATATTATATTTTTGCTCATCAATAAACGTTAGTGTTTCTATTTGAAGTTTTTTTCCTGCGTCATGACTTTGGCTTTTCAAACTTTCTATATCGCGCGGCTCAGTAATAAAAGGCTACGTGCGACTGATGTTGTTCGTTTATTTGGATATCCAGTATTCATGTGAGAACAATTTCGGACGCGAACAACTTCACACCCCGTTTGTAAATTAAACGTGGCCCAAGACAATACTTCATCTTCCAATGCTGCCGGATAACCCGAAAGGTTGGGCACCCGTGGGTTACTTTGCTATTCGCGTAAACATTTCAGGGGACCCATTTAATGTTCGTTCTAAAGTTTCAAGTTTTGACTTTCTCTTACTTCCTAGTAAAAGGGATGTATTGCGATCGTGTTAGATTTTCGAAACTGAGTTTTGACCGGAAATAGATGTCTGTAGATAGTTGTATAAAAAAACAAAACTAGATTTTACATAGAAATAATTAGCTATAAATAACTAGCCAATCACAGCGTACTCGCCCACATTTGACATTTTCACTTCTACCTTGTGATTGGTTATTTATTTATAGCTACTTTTTTCAAGGAAAAATCAAGTTTAGAATTTTTTTTCTAATTTTCCCTACACAGGTATTTTATAAATTATCAGATGGTGCAATAAAAATCTGTTCTGAAAAACCCAAAAAATCAAGTTATTTACCGTTACATAGAGATTTAATATGAGCTATAAAGAAAAAACTAAGAATTTTCTTTCCAAAAAAATTTAAAAAATCGGCAAAGAACAATTAGGCGGAAACGCAAAACCCCCGCCATTTTTTATTTTGCCGCGCATATAAAAATTGGAAATTGATAAAATACATAATTTATTTGTTTAATTGCACTAATAAATAATTAGTTCGATTCCTTCTTTTATGTTGTTGCGAGAAACTAGATTTTGATTGAATTAGCTCTTGCGCAGATTTCCGTTTTTATAATAGATACTCCTTCAATTGTGTATAAACTCAATTTCCTCTAAGCAAGTCTGTTATCGCGTGACAAAACATCCTGATGACGGGCGCACGCCCTAAACCGGTCGATGACCGCAAAAAGAAGCCCGCTGTCATGAAAAATACCTCTGATGCTTTTCAGCCCAGGAGAACCAAGCATAAACAACTCTTTCAATACTTTGTGGGATGTACGTCGCATACATTAAAAAAATTGTAGGACCATAAAATGAATAGCTAGAAACTCCAGGCCGAAGAGAAGTTTATTTAACTAAATATTATGAATTCATTTGAAAAATTTGTGATGGATGCCAGAAATATATTTTATTTGAAAAATATCCAGAAAAAATCTAACATTCGCTGGCAAAAAGGGGTACACACAGGTAGAAACTACAGTTACAGAAAGAGTTCAAAGGACCTGGTTAGCTTTGTCTTTTAGAGTTCACATAACTTTGGTAGCTTTGTCTTTTCACCCCTTCTCACAGGGGAAGATTTGTATTAACAAGAGAAGGTATTCTTTCAAGACAGTCTGAACTAGACATTCTACCAGAACACTTCAGGAATCGTTATCTTACCATCAGAACCAGTTATAAGTTGAAACATAAGAGTTTACTCTATCTAGTTTCAGTATATTAATAAGCATATTACTGTGATATTGTAAAATACTTAAATTCATTTAGAGAATAATATAATTATTTCAAAAACAGTGGTTATCTTTTACTTATTTCTAATACTTCTCTCTCTTTCTCAAACTTACACACAAGCCCTTTACTAAACCTCCACAAGCTACTACAACACAACACACCAATTACATTTCAAATTTTTATGAGTGTTTAACATCAGTTTTATTTTGTCCCACTAGTATAAACGGCCAAATACAAAATAGCGGACTTTCACTGGATAATTTCTGCCTAATTCTCTCTTCTTTTTTTTTTTTTTTTTTATTATTTAAGGCGCGTCAACATTTATGGTCATTGGCGCCCGGAGCCTTGTCAGTGTACTGCCTGCCTCCAGATAGTGTTCTCTCGTTACAAACAACACTGTCTATCATCAGCTGTGGAGGATCCGAGGAAGAAAAAATCTAACGGCAGCACAGCTAACTCGAACCTGGGTCCTCCGCGTGAGAGTCCAGTATGCTAACCACCCTTCCCTCCCAATTCTCCTTATGCTTTCTCTTTTAACAATAGAATGAAAATGCTGAATTTTTTCTTTATAGTTCACATTAATTATATAAAAATAAAATAGTATGTTAGCAATAACTTGATTTTTATGCATTTTATTATACAAATTTTTTTGTAGCATAATTTGATAATTTATAAAATACCTACGGAGGAAAAAATTTGTAAAAAAAATTCTAAACTAGATTTTTCATAAAAATAATTACCTATTAATATTGAGCCAATCACTGTGTAGAAGTGAATGTGTCGTCATTTGATCAACATAATAATTCTAAATTTCTGATTGGCCTAAATTACACGCCCACATTTGACACCTTCACTTCGACATTGTGATTAGTTATTTATTTATAGCTACTTATTTCTATGAAAAATTAAGTATAGATTTTTTACACTAATTTTCCTAGGTATTTTATAAATTTATTTATTTATTTATTTGCCTGGATACATTTTATAATATAAAAGGCTCGTCAATATAATGTCAACAAAATAACAAATTCCAATAACAAGAATAAAATGAACTTTACACTAATTATCATAAAAACAAACTTAATACATTCATTCCACTTCACATCACATGAAATTGTTCATCACTCCACTTTGTGTTCAAGAAATCTTTAATATCATAAAAGCAATTTTTTATTAAAACTTCGCTAACCGATTGCTTGAAGTGTTTCTCACTTAACTGTCTAATTCTTGAAGGAATTTTGTTAAATATTTTCACCGATATAACACTGGAATGGAAGTCAGACATCACAAGTCTCTTATAAGGTACGCATAAATCTTCTTTATTACGTAAATTATGAGTATGTTTATCACCTCTAACATCTAATAACATGTCTTTTTTCTTTTTTAGTGAATGTTTGAAAATGAAAACCGAGGGTAATGTCATTATACGTAACTCTCGAAAGAAAGGCCTACAGCTTTCTCGAGCATTTTTCTTCATTATTGCTCTAATAGCTTTCTTTTGAAGTCTGAAAATAATATAAGCATCGGAGGTACCTCCCCATAGTTCAATACCATATGCCATTCTAGAATGGAATAGACCATAATAGGCAGTCTTTATAAGCTCTATTGGAACCTCTTAGAATCTCAATTAGAAAATGGTTTGTGATAACTGGTTACTCAAGGTTTGTACATGACATTTCCAGCTAAGTCTACATCTAATGTAACGCCTAGAAATCTTGTAGTATCTTCTGTCTTCTTCTCAATTAGACTAAACGTCATACTTTGCGTTTTCTTTTCATTCAACACTAACTCATTTTTTCCTAGCCACGTTCTAAGGGATGAAATGTTATCATTAGCCTTCTTTGTCGCCTCTTCAACAGTCTTGCCTTTCGCAATTAACGTGGTGTCATCAGCATATCAAATTATCAAATTGTGCAATAAAAATCTTTAATGAAAAAATCAAATTATTTCTAATTTGACAATTTATATATTTAATGTGATCTATAAAGAAAATATTCAGAATTTTCATTCCATTGTTGAAGAAAAAATAGGCAAAGAAGAATTGGGCGGAAATGCGAAATCCTCCGCCATTATTTAATTTGCCGTACATATTAGTGGGACAAAAGAAAATTGATAATATATTTTTAATGTTTCTACTTTCCATAATTTATTTGTTTGAATACATTAATAATAATTTCGAATATTTTTTTTTTAATGTTGTTGCAAGAAATTGGATTTTGATTGAATTACGCTCTTACGCAGATTTCCGTCTTTATAATCGATACTCTCTCAATAGTGTATATATTGAATTTGCTCTGTGCAAGTTTGTGTTATCACACTGTTTTGACAAAACATATTGATGATGGCCCCTAAACCGGTCGATGACCACAAAAAGAAACAGACTTTCAGGAAACAATATCTGTGATGCTTTCCAGCTCACCGGAACCAAGCACAAACAACTCTTTCAATACTTTGTGAACTGCGATACATACATTACAATAAACTAGACACTCTGTTCAAGCGTTAAAATAATTCATCGGAAAAAAAATTAATGTATTAAATAACATCCTGAATGTTGTAAAAGTCAGACAAGAATGAAAAGAAGTGTTTTTTTTTATATAACATAGAATGGTTTAAATTTGCAAATATTAATTGTTTTATGAATGAATGACTCAACAAACATTAGATGTAAACAGCAAGATAACTTATAGTATTTCTGACGGTTTTAACGGTTTTGGGCAATGTTGTATCTAAAAGCGAATAAAAATGAAATTAATAGAAAAAAATTATCGTACTATTGTTTGAAATATTTTCTAATTAATCATATTTCATTAATTAGTTAATGAAATGAATTTTTAATAAACTTGTTTAACTGTACAAATGCACTTACGTTCAACTGAATTTCTTAAAATCCCAAATTTTGTTAACATATTTAATTCTAAGAACTCACGCGTTGGTCTAGTGGCTAGCGCTCTCGCCTTTCGTGCGAGAATTCAGGGTTCGATTCTCGTGAAGGCAAAGTCTGTGTGATAAAAAGTGGGAAACTACATAGTTAGTAGCGCCCTAAGTAGCGAAGGCCAGAACTAAAAGGTGAGGGAACTGCGGCGTGTTTAACACACGTCCCCCCTTATTCAATTTGCAAGGGCAAGCCTTGGCCCTTCATGGGCTGTTGCGCCAGAGGCTTTCTTTTATATAATTCTAATTAATATTATTCAGATGGTAGAATAGTATAATAAACTAGAATAAATAAATAAAAAGTAAGAACAGAAAGTAATAATATCATTTTGGAAAATAGGATCATTAAGGGAAAACATCCCCTCTCTTCCAAAAGCCACCATAACTGAATTTTCTCGGAGAAATGGGTCCCCAAATAAAAGTTATAGCTCTTTATACATGTAGTTGATACACTAAGTTTAAAGAAAATAGTTAAAGCTATTCAAGAAAACTGCAGAAAACTGAAAAAAAAATGTTTAGTAAAAACGTACTTCCGGTCAACCAATATTTTGCTAACTCAGAATTTTTGCAACATATTTAATTCTACTTAATATTATTTAGATGATAGAATTGTATAATAAACTGAAATAGTACTTTAGAGGACAACATACCCACCCCTCCACTAAAAGTGCCCTTAATGCATTTTCCCGAAGAAATGTTTCAAATAAAAATAGAAACATCTTTGTATGTGTAGTTGATATACGAAGTTTAAAGAAAATCATTGGACCCATTTTCGAATAACATGCAAAAAAGTGAAAAATATAAAATGCTACTTCCGGTTGAGGAATTTTTGACAGATTCCCATGGTGATATCGAAACGGAATATTAAGTTTGAATTTCCTATAGTTTTCGTTTTTGAGCTATGCTGATCACATACACGCATACATAAACATAGAGACACAGATACACACACACACACACACACACACACACACACCATTTGCTAAAAACCTCTGAGTCCAAAACTCAGAGGACTTCTCTTACTAAGAGTAAAACAGTAAAACATGTTTTTAGCGAAATAGTCTGTATGTATGTGCGTGTGTCTCTGTGTGTGTGTTTTAACAAAATTTCTCAAAAACGAAATGTCGGAAGTGCGTCTTCGCTAAAATTTTTTTTTTTTTTTTAATTTCTCGTAATTTTCACGAAAACAGCCCCAACGATTTTCATTAAACTTCAAATCGATTTTTCCGTGGAACTGTTACAAATAAAAATGATAGATAATTTATCGTTGGAGCCGTTTTCAAGAAAATCGCGAAGAGTGAAGAAAAAAAATCAAAACAGTCATTGTGCCGATCGATGGATTTTGGATAAAACCTTCATGAGATGTTTTGACCTCACAGAAACACACACAAATACATTCAGACTATATGTGTAATGGTACCGCAAAGATAATGCAACCACAGCAAAGAGAAGAGAGGCTCTCTCTCTGGTTAACAGAGACTACTCTCTGACTTAGGCAGGCTAGAGTGGGAGAACCTGCGTGTATAAGCCAGTGGGAATCTATCTAAAGGATCTATCAGATACAACCATACAACTGTACATCGCATCGTGTCATATCTCTACTCTCACCATTCATTCTATCATTTTCATTATAAAGTCCAGTGCAGTTAATGTAAAAAACTTAGCTACATTATATTAGTGTATTCATATCTCGTTCATTTAATCAAACCTAATTTCTCTCCTCAACAACTCCATTATATATGCAAAACATTTTCTTTGTACCCAGGACACCCCAAATCTATATTATTTCAGGTGAAAACTCATTTTCATATATTCCACATGATCACAATACTTCCTGTTATCATGAGTAAGAGTAAGTAAGAAGAATTAGTTGATCCAAATTTCATCAAAGCTTGCAACAATTTTTTTTTTTTTTGCCCTTAATATTTCTTTTATTTTTATTAATTTATTTATATTTTTGACTATTTATATATTTTACAATATTTTATAATAAAATAAATTATATAAATATAATATTAAACTGCTTGTAATAAATATTTCCTATTTTGTTACTGTGCCTTTATGACGAAGACTATGGGGACCCTTGACTTATAAATTTATCTTTGAATGTGTGTGTGTGTGTGTGTGCGTTCTGTGTCTTGTGTGTGTGCCTTGTGTGTATATATTTTGTGATTCATAACTCAAGAAATTACAAATGTCAGTTCGAACTTAATATTCCAATTGCGTATGAACAACAGATATGGTACTAAGTTTTCTGTCAAAAATTCATTCACTTTACTCAATGGATTTTTCTTCTTTTTTTTTTGGCACTCGGAGCCTTCTCAGTGCACTGCTGCCCTCCAAATAGAGTTCTCCTATTACAGACAGCAGTGTCTGTAGAGGACAGTGAGCAGTAGAGGTACCTAGGAAGTCAATGGATTATTATGGAGTTCTTAGTTACTATTTGTAAAAATAGCTTGAATGTTCAACAATAGCATGATACGATCAATACAGTTAGACTTCCGTTTCAAAATCAACCTGCTTAATATTATGAATAAATAAAGTAACTAAAAAAATTACTAGTTCGATAAAATGTATTAACCCTTTGAAATTGGAGAATTAGTGAGAAAGAAAGTCCATGTGCATGGTTCCACGCCAAAGTCCTAATGCTGAGTCGAGCATTAAAATATCGGATGGTATATTTTGGTAAACATATCTGCAATCGAAGTATCGCGCAATCATGTCAAATTTTCTATATTAGGTTTTCACCGGAAATACACGTTTTAAGGCCTACTAAGTCCGAAAAAGTGTTTTTTTTTTCGTTTTTTTTTAATGTCTTAGTATGTGTGTGTATGTGAAAAGTACAGCTCAAAAACAAACAAAAAACTGTTGTGAAAAATACACACACGATTTTCTCGTACTTTAATATAAATACAATTTAATTAAGAAATATTCTTTAAAATTTGCAACCGATTTTCTTGAATGACTCTAATGAATATTATTAATAAATATATAAGCGTTAGAACTATATATATTTGTACTTGAAGAGGAAAGTTTAAATGCTAATATTTCCCCTCAGAAAGCCCAAAACTTCAATTTTCCTGGGGGAAATGTCTGAAATAATAGTGACTAGGTATTTATATACAGAAGTAGTATACAAGTTTTTTTTTAAAAAAAATTGTCGAGCCATTTTAGAGAAAATCGTAAAAATTGAAAACTAAATTCGCATTCCAATGCATAGATTTTGCCCCAAATGTTTGAGCTTCCTTTGAGCTTAACAAACACGTACACACAAATAAGGACGATTCACTAAAAACATTTTTTCCTAGCTCAGGGCTCCTCAAAATATTTATTTCGAGTGTAAACTTAACTTTCGAAAATTTGGCACGATAGCAATATTTCCTCTTACCAGAAGTAAAAAAAAAGTAAAAATTAGAAATATGACACCTGTTAAGAGATTAACTTATCGATTTTGTCCCCTTTGTTTTTTATTTCTTATTTATGGGGGGGGGAGAGCGAGGGGAGCTCTAATAGGGAAAAAAAACTGCTGTCGTCCAGTTCGAAGTCAGTATGTCTGATGGTGTGGAACTTAGTGTGTAGACAAACCTATTTAGTGTTATAGAGACAACTAACATCCCATCAGAGAGTCCCGGTTAGCTGCAGTAGAAAATCCTCTCCCCCTCAATGAGCGGTGCTCCTCCTTTGGCTACACATAGTGGGGCTACATTGATTTTTACCCCTGTCGCCCGGCTCGCGACGGCGAAATAGGCGAAGTAGGGTAGTGAGGTAAAGAGAGTGTAGGGAGAAGAGAAAGAAGGGGTTGAGAGAGTGACAAAGAGGGGGTAAGTGAGAGAGAGAGAGAGGAAGCTGCTCGCACTTCAACTCTTTATCTCTCTCTCTGTCTGTGTGTCTGTCTGTTTCTCTCTCTCTCAGTGTGCAACTGGGCTCTCCTCTACACTAACCCAGTGAACGAATGAGTTAGTCCCTGGGAACTTGGTACACTGGGTTCTGTAGCGACCCACGGACGGCGCTACCAACATAACCCATCCAACTATACCAACAAAGTACGCACACGCACACTGACGCACACGCACTTCTGCACTCGCACCATTCTCTTCTCTATCCAACCCCCTTTCCACTTCATTCAACCAACTAACCCCCAAAAAACCTGCCCATTCCTACCCCACTGCCACTCTTCTCTATTTAATGTACATACAAAACGAGCTAAAATGGGGATTCTTCTCTCGCACAGTGTGCGTGTCTCTGTGTGCGTGTATATGTGGCTTTTTCATTTCCCTCTATTCACCCATTATCATCCATCCAGACTTGTTTCCCCTCACAAAAACATCCTATCTATGAATGAAAGATTGTCCAAGAAAATGGACTACTATTCGTACTACCAATATTAGCAAATTTTCCCCCAGCTTGAGCAAGAATTAAGCTGGGCCATTCCGCTTTGCACGAGTTACCTCAATCCCATTCTATACTTCTTGCATTATAGTCGTAAACAATTGCATCACACACAATTGCTGATTGCATTCTAAATTTAAAAAAAAAAAAAATCATACGTCATTACAATGCACTTCCCCCCAATATCCCCCTCACTTCATTACAAGTTCAATAGCTCTGATCAAATAGACCCATATTAACATTGAAAGCCCTCCACATAAAATAGCTTAAATTAAGTGGCGTGAAACACTCACACTATTTTCTCTAAAAGATTTCTCATTTCTTTTACCAATAAATTTTCTTAATCTAGGTTTCCACAATATGCTACTTTTAAAACTCCAATCACTCCGACCGGACCAAAAGTGTTTATCATCCTCTCCCCCTGTAATAGTAGGCAGGATGAGTTCTCTCAAACTGTAATATCACTTCAAAATTTATTTCAGTAAGAATCCAGGAAAAAGATTTGTGGAAGAGATTTTATACTAATCACCTAGTAAGTACCAAGGGTTCGAAAATTCCTCTGGATGATAATAGCGTCACTGTCCTTCAGCAGACACAATGAACTCTTCACAGAATCTCCGCGTTCTAGGCCCGCTGAGTCTTCAGTACCCCGTACAGAAATCCTGATTACAATTTTGTACCAGATTTTGTTTTTTTTTTTTATTTGTATTCGTATTTTATTTTTTCTGGTTTAATTGTAACCATATTCTTAAAGTATTGTATTAAATTTGTTTCATATAATTTGTACATAATATGGAATAAACATCACATCAATCATTCATTCATTTAAAGAAAACCGTTGGAGCCGTTATAGAGAAAATCGCAATAACACTAAAACGATCTATTGTGTAAAGTAATACTTCCGACCGTCCGAATTTTCATCAATACTTTATTGTCAATCCTGTGGTAGCGTCTAAAGGAAATATCAATTATCAGCTTTCTGCGATTTTCCGGTTTTTATTTCTGCTGACCACACACAGGCAGACCAATTTCTAGAAACCACTATTTCGAATTCAGTGGATCTCAAAAACATGTATGTCTGGTGTAAACAGAAATTCGAATATTTCGAATTTCTCTTATTGATAATCGAAGAAAGTAAAATGGAAAACTTGATATAATATCTTAATAAAACGAGATTGAATAGTGTACGGTTAAGAATGTTAGAATAAGTAAAGAATAGAGATAGAATGACCAGCGGTGACAGTTAATGTTGGCAAGAGGTGAAATTAGACAACACACCCAACACCAAACAATATGAAGGACCTAGTGTTTGTACTCCAGATGAACACAATGTCTTATAACAGCGAATTAGTTAAAAAAAATCAAGATTTTTTTAAGGTTTTTGCAGGTGCATTTTAACCAAATTCAAAATTATCAAAAAGAGAACCTTAGCCAACCCGGTTAAGGTATTTGGACCTTTAATGCACCCTATTCAATGTTGTAAAGATCATTGAATTCCCAAGAATTGATGTTGATCGTTTAATAGGTTTTCTGTTGATGTTTGTTAGTTAGTTTTGAAGACTCTTCTAAAAGGTTCAAAGATTCGCTTGAATCTTTTTCTAAATACTCATTTGATAGCTGTTTAGAGTCTGATCTAAGATTGATATTCTTTGTTTCACTTGATGACTTAAGACTGATCTGTTTTTGTAAAATAATTCTTTTATGACCTACCCAAAAACTTGGTCCAAAATTGTTGGGGTGTTTGTTACTTATAATGTGGCAGCACGTACGAGCTATAATGGGGTTGTTGAAGGAGAGAATAGTCTGGTTTGAATGAACAAACAAAATATAGTTAACACTGTATAATATAAGAAGTGACACTGACTGCCTGGGACTTTACACTAAGAATGGTAAAGTGTTAAAGGGTAATGACACGTTATGACTGGCGAGTAATCTCAGCTGTATGAACTTGTGTTGTATATCTGTCTCCCGTCCCTGTATTTATGTGGTTCTCCCACTCTAGTCCGAGAGAGAGTGGTCCTCTCATTTTGTCTCTCTTCCTCTGCCAAGGATCCTCTCTTTGGATACTATTATACGAGCGCTTCATTCGAGTAGACGTTGACACAATCCTAGGCGCTTTGTGTTCCTATATAAAAGTAAAACTTAGGATCGCTTCCCTTCTCCGCAGTAATACTTCTTTTTCTTGAAATTGACCGGTTTCGAGGTTAGTTCATCATACTGGTGATGGTTGAAGATCCGAAGCACGACCAGAAATTAGTCAAAGAAAGAAGCAAGGAAGAACACAGTATTAGGTCGTTTTAGACATAATATGATAACATAAAGCATTGCGTAAGAAGGTCAGCACAATATGGTTTGAAAAATAACATTCATAGGAGAAACCATGGACCGGACTACTCAAGGCAAAGAATAAAATCTCACTTAATCTGCCCAGGCGTGAAGAAGTTTGGTGTCATTGCTTGAGTAATTTAAGGACATGATTATCTGTAGAGTCATTCCCCCAGATGTTCGCTATGCATGCGGGAATGATTAGTCCCCACTTTAGATAAACCTCGCCATGCAGTATATCCAGGGAAAATTTAATTAGCAATGGGCCGTAAGATGCTGCATAGAAAAGATGTAAAATAATCATACGATTTTCTCTTATTACATAAGTATGTCATAGTAAGTACAGACAAATTTTCTGCAAACTTGGTGCTTCTACAATAATTGCCTTCAATATCAGGTGACATTGTAATAAAATGGTAGCTAAAGGGAGTTTCTAAAGTCCTATTTCCACAGAGATCCTAAAATCGATTTTATCGCGCAACAAAAACTGCAAAAAAAGGATGATGGCTCTAAATATATTTAGTTACTATAAAAAGGTATAACGTAATGCTGGTAACAAGAAAATCATGCGCATAAGTGCTAAGTCATCCGCCACGTCACATCAGACGTAACGCACCTCCAAATCACAAGTTAGAAGAGATAAAGATCCGCCTACCTCAACCCCTAGGAGATCTGAAAGGAGAAGTAGGGAAAGTTTGCTACAAGCTTTAATAAGGGCTAGCTAGACTAAAACATATGGTTCTGTAATTCAGACTTATACATACACATTCTTCAAGAAAACATCACATCACCAACACTCTGCCAGTTCAGTTTGTCCTTATTACTCACGCTACCACTTTCTAAGTAAAATCCTTGCATTACTCCGTTTTCTCTGTGTTCTGTTAGTTAGTATAAAAAGGTATAATTGGCAACAAGAAAATCATGCGCCCAACTGCTAAGTCATCCGCCACGTCACATCAGACATAACGCATATCCAAATCACAAGCTAGAGGAGATCAAGACCCGCCTACCTCAACCCCTAGGAGATCTGAAAGGAAAAGTAGGGAAAGTTTGCTACAAGTATACTTATACCACAATGTTCAGTCAATGGACTTTTCTTTTCTACATTTCTCCATCCACAACCCCCCAAAAAAAATCCACTAAACAAGTTTAAAGAAACCCATTGGTGCGGTAATCGATAAAATTGCGAAAACTGAAAAAAAAAAAAAAAGGAAAACTTCGATAAAGTTGTATTTCCGGTCAATTAATTTCTACAAATAGATTTTTATGTAACATAATTAATCTCTTCTTAGCATTAAACAGTTGGCAGAATCTATCTAATATCTAAGTCATCCCCCCTCAAAAATAAAAAATAAAATCAATTTTTACCAGAAAAATCTTTCAAATAAAATTGATGGATTTTTTTCACCCATTATATTTGTTTATTCGGTAAATTCGTTTTCCAGAAAATCGTGAAAAGCTGAAATAAAAACTAATTAGTAAAATTGTATTCCTTGATTAAGTAGATTTTGTTTCCGAAACTTTCATGTGGAATTCCAAAAGTGATCCCCTTAAATAATATCATTAAAGAAATTTCCAGCAATTTCCCCCTTTTAAGATATACTGCTCACATGAAAACAAAATCTAATTTGAATTCTTAAAAATAAAAAATTTATTGCTGATGAAAATTCCTGAAGAAAATTCAATTTTTCAAAAATTGGAAATGAGTAATAGCTCTCTTCAAAAAGAACAAAGTAAATATTAAAAAAAATATGGACAAAAAAAAAAAGAAAATGAGATGGCAGACAATTATAATAAGGGATAGAAGGAAATATCCAGGAACACAGGAAAAATTAAAAGGGATAAAAGAAGGAATAAAAGGAAAATTCCAACAATGTTCTAATTAAGTGTTAACTAAGAGAATAAAGTGTTTTGGGGTCGATATAGGTGAAACAGTAAGGAGGTGGCAGAAGCGAACACAAGATATTGCTGCGCCACTCCAACGGAGGTCCTCTTATAGTTCACCTCTAACAACAATGACTGTTGGTGTAAAATTGTGTCACTAGATGGTGGTAAAAGTAAACTGAAGCAGGAGAAGAAACACTTCTAATGAGAACTAACAGAGTCTAAAGGAAAAATAACAGCCGCTGTAGGGAGTAGGGGTGGTTAGTGTTGAGGATACCCAGAACCAGGAGATGATGAAAATAGAAAACTTATTTCCCCTCCATTTCCTTGGCCATTACACGCTTTTTCCTCTACTTGTACAAAAAAAAAAAAAATCTGGTGTGAAACACTCACACAACTTTCTCTTACTCCTGTTCTCAAAATTATAATTGACAAATATTATAGTTTGTGTACGAAACATAATGAAATTCGTCGAAAACTGAAAAAAACTGTTCAGTAAATGCGCACTTCCGGCTTACTAATTTTCTTAAAACTTGGAATTTTGGCCATCTATTTATTTCTAATTAATTTTGTTTGGATGATAGAATTGTATAATCAACTATGATAACACTTTAGAGAAAGCTATAACCCCACTCTTCCCCTATAAGTGCTCTTAAATGAACTTTCCCAGAGAAATGTTTTAAATAAAAGATGTAGATCATTGCATGTTTAGTTTATATACGGAGTTTCAAGAGAATCTTCGGAGCTATTTTTGAGAAAATCGCGAAAAAGTGAAAAAATCATTTAGTAAAGTGTTAAAACAAACGCAATTCCGGTTATCCGACTTCTTTCAAACTCGGAATTTCAACAAACATATTTAATTGTAATTAACATTATTTAGATGACAGAATTGTCTAATAAACTGAAATAGTAGTTAAGATGAAAACCTAACCCCACCTCTCCCCCAGAAGTGGCCTTAAATTTCCGGTGAAATGTTTCAAATAAAAGTTGTAGCTCTTTGTATGTGCAGTTGATATACCAAGTTTAATGAAAATCGTTGGAGCCATTTTTGAGAAAATCGCAAAAACTTATAAAAAAAAAAAACTAGTAAAGTGGTCCTTCAGGTTGAGGAATTTTGACAGATAAGTACAGTCTGATGCCATGGTGATACCTAAACGGAATATCAAGTTTCAACTTTCTGCGGTTTTTGCGTTTTTGAGCTATGCTGTTCACATACACACACACACACACACACACACACACACACACACACACACATCACACAGACCATTTGCTAAAAACCACTTTTTGGACACAGGGGATCTCAAAACGGATATTTCCGGTGAAAACTCGATATCGAAAATTTGACACGATTACAATACTTCCTCTTACTAGGAGTGAGAGAAAGTAAAAAAAATCTGGTGTGAAACTAGTCTTCAAACTTACAACTTTGGCGATATGTTTAATTATCTTCAATTTTATATCAATTGGACAATATCTAAACACAATAAAATTACTTTTTTGACGAAAACAAGATTCTCCCTTCGTGAAAAATGAGAGAAATTCACGAAATACTGAAGAAAAAAAACTGTTCAATAAAAACGCACTTCCGGTACAACCGATTTTCTTCAAACTCGTAATTTTGGCATCCTCATTGCATTGTAATTAAAAATATATTAAGATGATAGGATTGCATAATAAAACTAAAATAGCACTTTAAAGGAAAACTTAACACACCCCCCTAATTCCAAAACCCCCCCTCTTAAATGATTTTTTTCGGAAAAATATTGCAAATAAAATTTGTAGCACTTTATATGAGTAGTTAATATTCCAAGTTTAAAGAAAATCGTTAGCGCCATTTTTGAGAAAATCTCAAAAAAAAAAACGAAAAAAACATTTAGTAATGTGTTACTTCCGGTTGAGTGATTTTGTTTAAAACCTTGAATTGTCGGGTCCCATGCTAGCGTCTAAACTAAATATCAAGTTCGCGATTTTCCATGTTTGAGTTATGTTGACTGTACACATACGTATATCTTTTTTTCTAAAAACCGGTCTCAAGGGACCTCAAAACTTGCATTTCCGGTAAAAACGAAATTTGATACGAACGCAATACTTCCTCTTACCAACACATTAAGAGAAAGTAAAATATTTTTTAGTGAATGGTTTGTATTATGAGGTATATTATATTGAATAAAATATTTCAAAAACAAAAAAAAATTACAGGAAATTACCACCACCTTTTTCCGGCATTCAAATTTCAGTCAAAATCCAACATCCGGAAATGTGTCTTCGTTGATTTTTTTCCTTCAATTTTTCCTGATTTTTTTTCCAAACTGATTCCAACGATTTTCTTAAAACTTTGCATAGTAACTTCAAGTAAAAAAAAAGACCTATCACTTTTATTTAATATATTATTAATAATCCAGCAAGAGATCCAGCTTCACTCTGAAGTGCCAAATGAGTACAATGAATGGTAGGTAAATTATCCGCATGGATGCAACTCCAAATTTCAAGAAATCCGGTTAACCAGGAGTGCAAATTTCCTGAATAGGTTTCTGAGTTCTTCCTACGATTTTTCTTTAATCTTGAAATGCACATACTTAAATCTATCACTTTTATTTGCAACATTGTTGAAGAAGAAGTAGAAGAAGGTTAGGTAATGTTTTTTAAGTTCATAAGTAATTTTGAGGATTCCACGATGTGTAGAATCCAAGGTATCGTATTGTCTCTGCGCAAGGAAATGCAGTCTGATGTAAGTATACAATTGGGGCAGACAGTCCACCTAAGAGTGAACGTTATATTGTTTGGCATTTTGGACATTTTAATTTAATTCTCCATTTAGTAAACCAATGCTCAAGAGAGTAGTAAGTAGTGTTGCAAGATACGGGTGGACTGTACAGGATCAGATTATGGAGAAAGTGTGCTATGTCATCGGCGTCAGTGAACATTGTAGTGTGAGGGTGAATAGGAATGTCGGAGATGAAAATAATGAAGAATATTGGCCTGAGAATACTACCCTCAGGTACCCCGGCATCCACTGGATAAAGGAAAGAATATATTGCTCTCTGACTGACGCAACATACACTGATTAATTACTAAAAAGCATTTCTTCCATCAGAGACATTTTCCGTGATAGCCTGCTTCATTTTGTGTTCATCGACCGGTTTCGGGCGTTCGCCCATTTCAGCATGCGTTTGTCAGACAGTGTGTGATAACACAGACTTGCACAGAGCAGTGTTAAACTGAATTTGACACTGTGCAAGTCTGTGTTATCACACACTGTCTGACAAACGCATCCTGAAGATAGGCGAACGCCCGAAACCGGGGTCGATGAACACAAAATGAAGCAGGCTATCACGGAAAATGTCTCTGATGCTTTCCAGCTCTGCGAAACCAACCACAATAACAACCAATTCTTCCTGTTGGCGGGTCCTTAAAACATATTACCGAAGAAAAATCAATTTCGAAAATATGATACGACAATGCAATACTTCTGTTACTACTATTAAGAGGAAGTAAGAAATAAAAAAAGTAAACGTCATGAGCTGTTTCTAAATGTATTTTTTACAAATCTGCGAAGCTAAATATTTAAAATCTTATTTCCTTTAAAACCAGAAAATCTTTTATATATTTGAAAAAATATCAATAGCAATTTTTTCTCCTTTCATATCAAAACAGTAACTGTTGCAGAGAAAGGGTGTACCCATTGATAAAGGGGGACAGGGATACTCTATTTGGATCGAGTCCAGGAAATAGTATAAGAAAGTTTCTTGTGGAGGAAGGGACGCCATTCTATTGTGGGCTTGTGTATGGCCTGTGAAGAAACGGTTTTAAAAAGGAAAATAGTTTTGCTTTATATTTTGTTTGTTGAGATATATATAAAATAGAAATAAATAATAAAAATCGATATGTCCTTCAACCAACAGAATAAGGGGCAACTATTCTTTGCGAGATGATATTTTGCAACCATTTATTTGCCACAGCCATCTTGATTATTCATTAGACATATAAGTGCCGCTGACAAATACTGAACAGTACACAATGGATAGCAACAATGGTTGTTTTTTTGTACTTTCCCTCACTGCCGTAACCGGAAAATATGGCGACAGTATCATATTTTCGAATAGGAAACATGCTCTTCAGTTTAAAGATGTCTAGATGTTACTTGCCAGTTTTCAAACAGAACATATACAGCTTTAACCCGACATTCAATTTAAACACTGGACTTTATAAACCATATTTTTCCAGGGATTAATGGATCAATCTTTAACGGCTTTAACGTACCTATTATATATTGAATACTTAGCACCGGATATCAGGAAAATTACATTTTTGCTCATCAGCTACCTTTTTTAGTGTTTGCATTTTGTATGGCCCAGATAAACCAAAAGGTTGGGCAAAAGGTTGGGCTGGATGATATGATATCATCTGGCTGGTTGGCTTGGTCTAATATGATATCAATAAGCATTTAATATCTTTACAGATGGATCGAAGATAGGTGGAGGTGTAGGATGTGCCGTTAATACAGAGGGAGTTACCCTTACTTGGTATACAGTATATACAGCAGAAATATACGCCATCTTGCAGTCCCTGAAACT
Source organism: Triatoma infestans (assembly GCA_011037195.1). Classification (NCBI taxonomy): domain Eukaryota; kingdom Metazoa; phylum Arthropoda; class Insecta; order Hemiptera; family Reduviidae; genus Triatoma; species Triatoma infestans. Next base: position 23,945 of record JAAEAF010004155.1, read on the forward strand.
GATCATCGGAAAAACCTACAGTAAAGCACTGGTGCTGTCAGATTCTCTAAGTGCAATACAGGCTCTCCGGGACAAGTTCTCGACTGACCCAATGATTATTCATATTTATGAAACATTGAGCCAATTACTACGAGACATGAAATAATATTTGGATGGGTGCCAGACCATATTGGCATGTCTGGCAACAAGAGAGCTGATAACGCCGCAAAACGTGCTGCCTTAGATAATATAGATATAATTAATCCCGTGCGTCCCACAGATCTAAAAACTTTTATGAAAGAAATAATGATTAAAAAATGGCAGGCACAGTGAAGTTTCACAAATGATAAATTAAGGGAAATTAAACCATGCATGCGTAGGGTGTTGGTCGAGAACCTCCCGCGGTGGGAATCTTTATACTTATGAGGCTCAGGATCGGACATACACATACAACACACGGGCATCTGCTGGTGGGTAGAAGAAGACCTAGATGCCCACTTTGCAGAGGAAGACTTACTCTAGCACATGTTCTGGAAGGGTGTCAGGCTCTGCGAGCACATAGGCAAAGGGCAGGCTTGCCACATGACTCGCGCGTTATTTTGAAAAAGGGTTCTCCACATATTAAAGGGTTATTTCCCTTTTTAAAGCGCATAAACTTATAAGATAAGATTTAGCTTAGATTAGATTAGGTTTAATATAAGTGGGGAGTGGAATATAGAGTACCCTCCCCACAATGTGAATGTATATATCGGCATGAATGTATTTATTAGCGAGAATGTAACTACTGGCGTGAAAGTTAGCAAGAATGCGTTTAGATTAGAATTTTATCTGGGGTGCAAGGAATTTTTTATGAAGTACTTCACTCCAATTTTAGTTTAATAATAGTTAATGTATGTTTTAGTTAATATGCCTAGAGGGACGGAATATTTACATTTAATATCGCAAAGGCAAGTAACCCTTTTATATCGTGTGGCTGCAGTGAACTGAAAGTTAGTCTTTAAAAATATGAGTAACTTAGTTAACGAACATAGTTGTTTAACACCAGGTAAATGAAAAGCAGAAGTGAAGACTGTGAAAAGTAAAGGCAAACATCGAAGTGCAGCAAGGGGTGGCACGCCTTATGTAATACTATTATACAGGAATGCACCTCAATCAGTAGTGAAAAGAAAAAGTGGGTGTCATTGTGCGGTTGTCCACCCTCCCCACTCCGTCGGCTGGATTCGATGGCTAAAGCGGGGGAGAGGGACGATCGGCTATAATATGGCCTGACTCCAGCCACTTCAGTAAAATGTACGGTTCTTAATGGTTCAGAAAACGCCCAGATATCAATTTTCGTGAGAAAACATTTCAAAATAAAAGTGATAGATATTTATGTGTTTAGATAGTATGCGAATTTTGAAGAAAATCGTTAGACGCTGTTTTCGAGAAAATCACGAAAAACTGAAAAACGAAAGTTGTATTTCCGGTTGATGGATTTTGCCCGAAATTTTCGTGTCTGATGCGGTGGTATAGAATGGAACATCAAGTTTGAGCTTTCTACGACTTTTTTTTTCGTTTTATGATATTGTGTTAAAACACTCACACAGACCATTGTTTTCTTGGTCAGAGATCCTCAAAACATGTGTTTCCGGTGAAACTCTATTTCAAAAATCTGGCACGATCGCAATATTAGGCGTAAGAGAAAGTAAAAAAAGAAAAAGTTCTTTGAGAAAGTTTTTTTTTTTTTTTTTTTTTGTTATTAGAGTGTTAGAATTTGTGACTTTTAGGAGTTGGTGTAGGAGTTTCTTGGAAAATGTGTATCAAGTAATTTAAACCAATGTGTTCTCTATATAAGTACATATATACAGCAGAAGTAGGGTGATAAATTTCTATATATTGCAGGCAATGCCTCTTTCTTAAAGAATACTTGAAACCTTACCTAAAGGTTTCACATTAAATTAGAGTATATAAAAAGGAACGCAGGCTTTTACTATAAAACTAAATTAAACTTTCAAAGTGTTTATTTTAATTCTTTACTTATTCAAAATAAAAACTTTAATCAAATTATAAAAAAAAACATTATATATAATTCAAATGAAAATCCCTAGCAAAAAATATAATAATTTAAACAATTTAGTGAAAGTGAATTAATAAAGGAATATTTTAATATCAAAATAGCTGTAATGTTTTTAATATTTATGTAAGTGTGTTGGCAGGCCTGCACTTGGAACAGATGATAGCAGAGCGCGTAGGTAGTAATAAACTGGTTTTCACTAAACTCTCCAGTTTAAGTATGGTGGCTTTATCTGAAGGAGTTTTCTAATAAAATTACACTTTCTTCAAGTTAAAATAGTGGCTGGCCGAGAACAAGAAGTGGTCGTCCAATTAAATACCTAAGATTTATTACTTTTAAAAAAGTAAATTGTGAGAAAAAAAGAAACGCCACACAGAAAAAACTTAGCGATTTTTCAAAGAACAATAAAGTTTTATATTTAATGAATAATTTTAAAATTGTATTTAAATGATTTATTTGAAATTTTCATGGCAATTAATTCCATTGCAGTATTACGTCAGGTGTTGTTAAAGTTGTTACGGTCAAAAATTTATGTAGGAGTTAAGAGTTAATTTACTGAAACATAAAATGTTAGGGAGTCTGATAATGCTAATTTTAATGATCTTCGTATATATTGTGGTCAACAAGAAAATTGTAAAATATTCAAATTCAATTACTTCTTAGTAAGAGGAAATAGTGTAATCGTGTCAAATTTTCATTATCGAGTTTTCAAAGGAAACACACATTTTGAGATCCCCTGAGTCCAGAAATGTGGTTTATAGAAAATGGCACAACAATATTATACATACTAAGAGCTATAATTTTTATATATAACATTTCTCTGGGAAATTTCATTTGACGATACTTTAGGGGGAGGGTTGTTAGGTTTTCTTCTAAAGTGCTAATTCTGTCTAATACACAATTCTATCATTTCAATAATATTCATTAGAATTAAATATGTTGTTGAAATTCCGAGTTTCAAGGAAATCGGATGACCGAAAGTACGTTTTTACAGAAAAGTATTTTTAAATTTTCTCTAAAACGGCTCCAACGATTTTCTTTAAACTATGTATTTGAACTACACATATAAAGAACTACAACTTTTATTTGAAACATTTCTCCGGGTAAACTCAATTAAGCGGGCTTTTTGGGGAGGGGTAGGGTTATGTTTTCCCCTAAAGTGCTATCTTAGTTGATTATACAATTCTACCATCTAAACAAAATTAATTAGAAGTAAATAGATGGCCAAAATTTCGAGTTTCCTGGAAAATTAGTAAACCGGAAGTGCGTTTTTACTGAATACCTTTTTGAGTTAAACACTAACGAAATTCATTACTAACTATAAAATTTGTCAATTTCTATTTTATAAACTGCATTAAGAGAAAGTTGTGTGAGTGTTTCACACCAGATTTTTTTTACTTTCTCTTACCCCTAGTAAGAGGAAGTATTGTAATCGTGTCAAATTTTCGATATCGAGTTTTCACCGGAAATACCCGTTTTGAAGTCCCCTGAGTCCAAAAAAGTGGTTTTTAGCAAATGGCCTGTGTGTGTGTTGAGAGTTGAAACTTGATATTACGTTTAGAATCACCATGGGATCTGACGGTGCGTTAACTGTCAAAATTCCTCAACCGGAAGTACCACTTTACTAGTTTTTTTTTTTAAGTTTTTCCGATTTTCTCAAAAATGGCTCCGACGATTTTCTTTAAACATAGTATATCAACTACACATACAAAGAGCTACAACTTTTATTTCAAATATTTCTCCGGCAAAATTCATTTAAAGGCACTTCTGTGGGTGGTGTGGGGTTAGGTTTTCATCTTAACTGCTATTTCAGTTTATTAGACAACTCTGTTATCTAAATAATATTAATTAGAATTAAATATGTTGTTGAAATTCCGAGTTTGAAAAAAATTAGATAACTGGAAGTGCGTTTGTTTTAACATTTTACTAAATGATTTTTTCACTTTTTGCGATTTTCTCAAAAATGGGTCCGACGATTTTCTTGAAACTTTGTATATAAACCAAACATTCAAAGATGTACATCTTTTATTTAAAACAGTTCTCTAGGAAAATTTATTTAAGGGCATTTTTAGGGGAAGGGTGGGGTTACAGCTTCGTCTAAAGTGCTATCATAGTTGATTATACAATTCTATCATCCAAACAAAATTAATTAGAAATAAATGATGGCCAAAATTCCGAGTAAAAAGCCGGAAGTGCGCTTTTACTGAACAGTTTTTCTAGTTTTCACAAACTATAACATTCGTCAATTAAAAATTTGAGAACAGGAGTAAGAGAAAGTTGTGTGAGTGTTTCACACCAGATTTTTTTTTTTACATAGTGTAATGTTACCAATTGCCGCCAGATTCGCCACAAAAAAACTAGACTCAATAGTTCTACCGACAACTGCTACAAGGCACCACTGACGCGCTTCAAGCGCACGACAACTACGCATTAAACCCATTGCAAGGACAAACATCTGTTGTCAATAAAAATTCTATTAACAGAAGTAAGAGAAAGCCGTGAAATTATTTTTTTAAAGGCCTAATTAAAGTACTATATTACAACATAACCTAATTAATTTCCCCAAAAATCAGTGCCACCATAATTAACTTTTATATGCAAATAAAAACATATGTTTTAAACATAAAGAACTTTCAGTTCTTTAGTTTTGATTATAATTTTTGGTTTGCTTAATAACCTAGAAAAATTATATGTCCGTATATGATTTATATATTATATGAATCATATATATTATATGAAGATATTAAAATAGTTTTATGTATATATCCAGATCTGCTATGTATGGGTAGACGTTTATACCGAATACCCAGTTTGAAAATTAAACTAATGATTAATGGATTGATTGAATGTAAATTTAATATCTCCGGTGTTTGTTGTTCTATCTGTCTATCAGTACAGTCTATAAGACATAACACAAACAATTCTGTTAATAAATAATTCATACATAATTTTATAGAAGGTGGGAGGGTTGGCATTTTAAGACGAACCAAAATATCCAGTACTACTTAACAATTCATAGTTGATGGTAATGCTAAAACTAAATCTTTTATATCGATCGATGATGACTAGTGAATAGAAATAAAAATTCAATTTGTAACATCACTTCCTCCTAACGTAAAAATATAGGTATTGGTGGGTGGCGGGAGGGTAAATACTTATCCAGGTAGTTAGTAGAAGTGATTACATTCTAGTCCAGAAGAAAGTGCCAATAACCATGAAAACAAACCACACAAATGAGTGAAGTTTAGCGCCACAGATGTGCAGTTAGCATTGCGTGTTGCCAATAGGAAACACCATTCAGTCGCACTTCCGGTTGATGGATATTGTCCGAAACCTTCGTTTCAGTTGCAGTCGTATTACCTAAATGGAATACCAAGTTTGAGCTTCCGGCGATTTTTCGGTTTTGTGATATTTTGTTCACACACACATACATTGTAATGTGCAGACCTTCGGGAGAAATGATGAAAAAATATAAATCAGGATTTTGTAATTATAAGTAAAATATATTAGTAGAGAAACATTTAATATTGGTTGTTACTTAGTACAATCTCAGAGAAGGCTTAATGCTTTGGCTCGGAGGGGTAAGGTGCGTCTCCATTGGATACCCGGACATGCGGGAATAGAGGGCAATGAGAGAGCGGATCAGTTGGCTAGGGAGGGATCATCATTATCATTTTGTGGTCCTGAACCAGCCCTTGCCGTCACAAAGAAGTTTCGTGACAAACAGACTAGACTTTTGAGAGATGAAAGTCTTGGAGAAATGCTGGGGGGACACGCAGGGTGCCTCCAACTAAAAGATTTATAAAAGTAATAACAGGGAATTTTCGGAGATCTCCTGGCCCTCAGTAGGACAGGTCTGAGGATCATTGGGGGGTAAGTGTTTAACATCGAAGACGCTCGTCCCATTTGTTAGAATCGCGACGACGGAGTCAGGGAAACGGTGTATCACTATTTATTTCAATGTCCCCGTCTCGCTGGTACTAGGTTTCGCTTTTTTGCGAGGATTGCCTGGGCGAGTTGGAGTTTAAGGATATCTTGCGATATTGTAGACTGACCGGTAAGCTACCGGAGGAGGTTAACTAAGGGAATGATACGGGGGGCATCGGGGGGGGATAAAAGCCACATAGGCTTAGGTCCCACGCCATCAGGCACCCGGCATAATAATAATAGTATAATCTCAAGATTGGGTTTTTACGATGGTTGGGTGAAACAATGAGGGACAATTAGAAAGGTAAAATACCTTTAGTACAATAAAAGGGAATTTCCCTTCCTTTTCTCTTCAATAGAGGGTCGGGTAATATATCTGTAATGCTTCAAATAGGGAGGATCAAATTTTTGTGGTTGAGGAAAGAGTGTTCAGTGGCAATTTATATAACAGTGTCGTAGTGAAAAAAGAGAGTCAAGGCCCAAGCTTGAAGTTTAAAACCCTTTTTTGCTAAAAACTTTTAAGGCAATATCAAAACCTGGGTTTCCTGTGAAAACTCAATTTTAAATATTTGACACGATCGTAATACTTTCTCTTGTTGGGGGAAAGTAAGAGAAGATAAAAAGAAAGAAGCAAGCCAATGGACGTGGCAAACCAGACTTGTATAAAAGAGACATAATCTTTTAACATCAGAAGTCGTCCTGAAGAAGAAAAGTGGAGTAGTGCTCCATTTAAACTCCAGCTAATCCTGGAGATTTAAGGAATCTGCATAGGCAGATTCTAGGTTACTGATGGCATACACAGATACAAACACTCACAAACACCAGAAGAGTATACAATAGGATCAACAAGGAGGTAGTAGGTTTTAGCCTTTTATAACCAGTTCATCTACTATTCACATAAATTGTATCTTTAGAAGTATCACTTCACTAAAAGATATATTTTATTTATACTTACCAAATTTTCGAAATTGAAGTTTAGACCGGAAGTCCATCTTTTATCCAAATTTTTGTCCCAATGAGAACCAAAAAAAAAAAGGTCTTTAAAGAAATTTCTCTTTCTTTTTTCAGTGTGTGTCTGTCTGTCCGATTTTTGTGACAATGAAATATCTTGCAAAATGAAAAATCTGGTGTGAAACACTCACACGACTTTCTCTTGCAGCTTTTAATACAATCTATATATACTCGTATATAAAAATTCAACATCCGTATGTTTGTGGCCGCAAAACTCGAAAATTAGTCTATGGATTGACTTGAAATTTTTACACAACGTTGCATTTCTATATAAGAGTGTTTATATATACATTTTACTCCGAAGTTCCCACGGAAACGGGAAATTCCGAGCGTTCCGCGAGGTTGGCAGAAATAGACTCAGACGCGTTGCGATGGTGGCGCGCTCTCTGAACCTCGTTCTCAACTACTTATAAGTACCTCTATTCCGAAGTTCCCACGGAAACGGGAAATTCCGAGCTAAAATCCGATCAAACGGCCATATTGCGTTAGCACTTGCTTCTTCAGGTATTGCTGCTACGTTGATGGAAGGAGGTAGAACTGCGCATTCAGCTCTTAAACTGTCATGACTTAAACATACACTTCACAGAAAATCCAACATGTAACATTTCTAAAACATCAGGAATGGGAAAAGTTCTTCGGGCGTGCAAAATCATTGTATGGGATGAGTATGCAATGGCTTATAAGAAGTCATTGGAAGCATTAGACCATACATTGAAAGACTCGCGAAATAATTAGGTTCCATTTGGTGGAGCTTTAGTGTTACTATCCGATGACTTCAGGCAAACGCTTCCAGTGATACCTCGCTCAACAGCAGCTGATGAATTGCATGCCTGCTTGAAATATTCAACTCTTTGGAGCACAGTAAAAAATAAATTCATTTAATTTTCCAACGGAATTTCTTAATTTACTCGATGTTCCCGGATTACCGCCACACATTCTAAATTTGAAAATTGGAGTGCCAATTATATTACTCCGAAACATCAATCAGCCAAAGTTATGCAATGGAATACGATTAGTAGTTAAAAAATTGTTGTATAATCTAATTGAAGCAACAATTCCTATTGGATCTCATAAAGGCGTACTACTTCCATGAATACCACTCATTCCGACAGATATACCGTTCGAGTTTAAACGACTTCAATTTCCAGTACGCCTTGCGTTCGCTATGATTATCAATAAAGCGCAAGGACAAACTTTGCAATGTGCGGTTTGAATTTAGAAAAGGAATGCTTCTGTCATAGGCAATTATATGTCGCACGCTCCAGAGACGGTAAACCATCTGATCTTTATGTTTATGCAGAAAACGGACAAACAAAAAATGTAGTCCATTCACTAGCTTTACAATAAAAAAAAGTAAAAAGACTTTCAGTTAAAAACATTTTTTCTTTCTTTCCTTTCAGGGTATTAAATTGAATGATGTGTTTTCTTGCTGAATCTATGTTAGCTGTAATACTTCTGTTTACTTTCCTAAAAATCAGACTGAGCCACAGCGAAGCGTGGCCGGGTTAGCTAGTTATATATAAAATAACAAATTTTCTTTATACCAAATATTACGTATTTGTTTTAACATAAATATAGAGATGATGGGGGATAAGTGCCAACCTATACTAATCAGGGTAGATAGAGGAAGTGATGATTATATTATGGCTCAGTAGAGCGCTCTGAAAACACTGAACCAACGGACATATAACATTTAAAATAAACGCCACAAATTGCGCACAATTATCCAAAATAATTTTTTGGGGGATAAATTTTTCTTATTTAAAGGAAATCGTTATAATTTTTTCGAGAAAATTCCAAAAAAAAAACCTCAAAAGCATATCTTATAAAGTCGCACTTCCGGTTAACCAAATTTCTTTTAAATTTGGAATTCCAACAAGGCTTCTAATGTGTATTAATATTAAGTAGATGGTAAAACTATATATTATACTGAAGTGATACTTTAGTGGAACGCCTAACGCTACTCTTCCCCTAATACCCCCAATAATCAATTTACCCGGAAAAATGTTTCAAATCGCTGGAGCTGTTTTCGAGAGAATTACGAAAAACTGAAAAATAAAAAAATAAAAACACTTCCGGTTGATGGATTTTATCAGAAATCTTTGTGTCTGATGCGATACTATTACCTAAACGGAATACTAATATTATTAAAGCGGGTGCCTGGCGGCATGGGACCTAAGCCAACATGGTTTTTATCCCCCCGATGCCCCACCCATATCATCCCCTTAAATAATCTCCCCCGGTAGCTTACCTACCGGTCAGTCTACAATATCCCAAGATATCCTTTAACTACTCCAACTCGCCCAGGCAATCCTGCGAGAGTGGTACCCTTCCAAATACGCGAAATCTAGTACCAGCGAAACCTCGGACACTGACATAAATAGTGATACACCGTTTTCCTGTCCCCGTCATTGCAATTCTGACAAATGGGACTAGACTTCCTCCCTATGTTAAACAAGTGTGTCCAGACACTACTCCCACCAAGGTCCTCAGACCTGACCTATAAAGGGACAGGAGGTACTCCCAAACTCCCTGCTTGATTCCTTTTATAAATCATTTAGCTTGGAGGCCCACCTGCGTGTCCCCCCCGGCGTTTCTCCAAGACTCTCGCCTCCCAAAGTCTAATCTGTTTATCATGAAAACTCTTAGTGACAGCAAGGGCTGGTTCAGGACCACAAAATGGTAATGATGATCCCTCCCTAGCCAACTGATACGTCCTCTTATTGCCCTCTATTTCCGCATGACCGGGTATCCAATAGAGACTGGAGTGGAAGAACGAAATGGAAAAATAATAGTTTTGAAAAATAGTTGAGTGAATTTTAACAATATTTAAGTGAAGCAGTTTTCGAAAATAAATAATGAATTTACTTTCAAAAATAGTGTATTTAGATCCAGGTAGTGTAATAGAAGGTCATTGCAATTAAAGAAACAAAGGCACAAGAACCCGTTAGGCCAACTCTTTTGTAGAAGAAAATCCCCCGTTAGAGAGGGCATTCCTTCAAGACAGTCTGCATTCTGCTTTCAAAGCCAGAACACTTGCTTCAGGAATCGCTCTCTCAAACTTAGTGTCTTGATAGAGATTTGCCTTTATTCTAGATCATTTATTAAGAGACAGTTTTCTTGTAGACATTCAGAAGCAGAACACTTGTTTTTCCCTCTCTCGTTTTTAGCATCAGTGCACATTAATAAGTTAATAATTTATTTGCAAAAAACTTGTAGTTATTATTTTAATAGAATATATTTATTGCTAGCAGTGGTGACTACCTTCGTATTACTAATGCTTCACTCTCTTAAACATATATACCTACAAGTCCTATTACTAAACCGCTCGTGCTACTACAAACACACAACATCACAATAACATTTCAAGACGCATCTTACTCCTCCGAGCCAAGGCGTTAAGACTTCTCCTACATTCTCAAACGGAATACTAAATTTCAACTTGCTGCGATTTTTTTTCGTTTGTCGGATATTTTGTTCTACTCTTTCACAAACACATACAGACCATTTGCTAAAAACATTTTTTTCGTATTCCACGAATCCCAAAAAACCAAGTAATTCAGGTGAAAAAAACAATTTCAAAAATCTGACACAAATCGCAATACTTCCTCTTAGTAGGAGGAGTAAGAAAATGTAAAAAAAAACACAAACACGCTACCTGCTGGCCTTAAATATAATAAGATTTAGGTAAAATTATATGTTCACTAATACTAATATTTTGTGTACATATAATGATATGAAGGACCAATAAACCTTCAATAAAAATACCAAGTTTGAAGCAAATTTACCGACCACAATAACTGAAGTTAAAGAAAAGTTGTGTGAGTGAGTGTTTGATACTAGACAGTTTTTCTTTTTAATAGCCGTGGTTTTTCTTAATACGGAAGATTTTTCCACTGTCGAAATTTACTTTCTTTTTCCATCTCTCTAATGACAAAGAAATCTACCCACTTCTATTTGCCATTCAATCCATTTCATCATTACCTTGATTAATTAGTTTCTTCACTCTCTCGTTCTATCACCATTCTCTATCCATTTCTAAAACATCTTAATCTGTTCTCCTCTATAAATCTTCAACAGTTCCCTCTCACCATTTGTTCTCCTCCATTTCTTCACTTCGTCACTCTTGAAATACCAGCTGATCGTTTTTATAAACCATTTCTATAGCAATAAGTTCCTTTCCAAAGATTCAGATACTGTTCAAGGTTCCGCTCCTGTAATATGCTCCCAACTATTCTGATATATATATATATATAAAATATCTTACATTGTGTTATGACATTCAATTTATTTTTATATTACATCTCGAAGAAAATGAAGTAAAAAATTGATATTTTATTCGAGAACTTTTACTTTATTTTAATAAAATTAATACAGTAAACTCCTGATAATCCGGGCTAATGATGGGGAGAGGCGACACGGATAATCGAAAAACACGGGATAATCCGAACTATAATTATTTATTTCTAAAATACAACATATTATACGTACATTTCTAAGGCAGACAATTGTTTTAACATATTTAATGCTCATTATTATTAAGAAAATCTGTGATTTTTTGTTTTTGTTTGCAGGAATCTTTTAATGATTTTTTTTTAATATCAGTTCGAATTTTTCTAAGAGCTATTATGATGTTACACTCGAATTCCCATTGGTCGATATACCTCAACAAAGTGTCAACAGAATTCAGGGCCGTGTTGTGCGATTAATGCGATTGATAATTTCTTCTTCTCCACTTTCAGCTTCATTCTCTAATTTATACACCAGACACCCCACTACCCGCTTCAAACATCTAAATACGAACATGTGCACACTTATAGGATGCGTAAACATGAAATCGAGCAAATATTTCAAAAATACATATACGTATACATAATAATTTTTACTTTCTCTTACTCCTAGTAAGAGGAAGTATTGTTATCGTGTCAAATTTTCGATATCGAGTTTGAACCGGAAATATCCGTTCTGAGGCCACTGAGTCCAAAAAAGTGGTTTTTAGCAAATGTGTGTTGTGTGCGTGTATGTCCACAGCATAGCTCAAAAACGAAAAACCGTAGAAAGTTGAAACTTGATATTTCGTTTAGGTATCACCATGGGGTCTAACACTACGTTATCTGTCTCAACCGGAAGTACCCTTTACTAGTTTGATTTTTTACTTTTTGGCAATTTTCTCTAAAATGCCCCCGACGATTTTCTTTAAACTTTGAACATCAACCACACATAGAAAGAGCTCCAATTTTTATTTGAAACATTTCTCCGGAAAAATGCATTTAAGGTTACTTTTGGGGGAGGGATGGGGTTAGGTTTCCATCTAAAGTGCAATTCAGTTTATTAGACAATTCTGTCATCTAAATAATATTAATTAGAATTAAATATGTTGTTGAAATTCCGAGTTTGAAAGAAGTCGGATAACCGGAAGTGCGTTTACTTTACCACTGTACTAAATGATTTATTCACTTTTTCGTAATTTTCTCAAAAATGGCTCCGACGATTTTCTTGAAACTTCGTGTATATAAAGTAGACATGCAAAGATCTACAACTTTTATTTAAAACATTTCTCTGGGAAAATTCATTTAAGGGCGCTTTTAGTGGAGGGATGGGGTTACGTTTTTCTCTAAAGTGCTATCACAGTTGATTATACAATTCTATCATCCGAACAACAATAATTAGAAATAAATAGATGGCCAAAATTCCGAGTTTCAAGGAAATTAGTAAACCGGAAGTGCGCTTTTACCTGAACGGTTTTTTTTTTCAGTTTTCGACGAATTTCGTTAAATTTGGTACACAAACTATAAAATTTGTCAATTATGAGTTTGAGAATGGGAGTAGGAGAAAGTTAGTGAGTTTTTCACACCAGATTTTTTTTAAATTAAATTCATGCACGGATAATCGGAAGTTTACTGTACTTTATTTGGCAGCAACTTTATCCAGATATTAAAATTTCTCTAAGAGAAAGTTTGGCAACACTGATATTACTTCCAGTGGTTAAAAAATAATCTATACTTTATTTAGTTTCTCTTACTCCTGATAAGTGGAAATCTTGCGATTATGACAAATTTGCGAAATCGATATCGCAGGAAATAAGTGTTTTATGGTTATCCTGAAGATGAAAAAAATGTTTTCAGCGAATAGCCTCTGTGTGTGTGTGTGTGTGTGTGTGTGTGGTTTAACAGAAGAATATCCTAAAAATGTGGCCCGAAACTGAAACTTGATATACCGTTTAGGCACTACAACCGTATCAGATAGGAAGATTTCGGGCAAAATCCATCAACCGGAAGTACGACACTTTACTGAATCTGTGTTTATTTATTTTTTTTTTTTTTTCAGAGGTTTTCCACAATATTTTCTAAAATAAGACCAAATCAAACTTTGCACACTGTTTATATAGAAAATTGGACACAATCAAGAGATTAGTGAAAACTTTTAGACACACTAAAAGCAATTAGTGAAAATAAAAATGGCGCTACAGATATTACTTTAAACTTCAAATGCTAACTGTATATTTACAAATATTTCGCTATGACTTTGACATTTCTATATTTTTGGGAAAATGTATTTTGAAAGGAAATGTGTGGGAGTTCAATTCCATTCGGATGTACACTTTCCCATTTTCCCAGTAAAAATTCTATGTTAGATAATCCATTTAATCTCAAAATCTGAGTGAATAAATTCAATATTAATGGATCCCTTTCAATACATAAAGATTAAAAACATAAAAATTCTAGATGAATAAAAAATGCATCATAGCCAAGCATAAAATGATGTAATCTAAGTATGTCTATAATAATAATACTTAAAGAGTCAGTTTTTTTATGCATGTACAGACATGTACAGGCACATTTGAAGACGACATTTCAAATACAAAACAATTGCTCCATTGTTATATAGAAATGCATATCAAGAAGCTGGATAAAAATCCCACAAACCGCTATCAGCCCCATCCTCTTACTCGACGCTCTTCTAGTCTAACCCTTCATCACTATATTTAGCCAGATAGCACCATTAATGCTCATTTAATTAGGTACGATTGCTTTTATTAATATTTGAGATTAGTAATTGAGTTGTAAGTAACTACAGGCTTACATACTTACTACTTACTACGGGAATACCGGAGAAATTAATTAGACTCTCCAGAATGACTCTAGAAAGCACCAGATGCCGAGTAAAAAAGAATCAGGGAAAACTGTCCGAGAAGTTTGAGGTAAACTCAGGCCCTAGACAGGGGGATCTTCTTTCACCCATTCTATTTAATATGACCCTAAAACTAACAATAATGGCATTTGCACAAACCCACATGGGACTATTTACAATCGTCTCACTCAGCACATAGCTTACGCCGATGATATGGTTATAACGGCGAGCTCTATGAATGCCTTAGCTGGAGCTTTTGAGGAGTTTGAGGAAGCGGCAAAGAAGCTCGGTTTACAAATAAATGCGGATAACACAATATACATGAAAACCTCAAGAAACCCGGGCAACGAAGAAGCTTTCATCGAAATGATGAACTATAAATTTGCGAGGGTAAAAGGTTTCACATATTTAGGAGCGGTTGTTACCGAGCAGAATGACGTTAGCTCTGTCATTAAGGCGAGAATTGCGGCAGGCAATAGATGCTATTTCGCAATTCACAATATGTTGCGTTTTAAAGCGTTATCAACATAAAAAAAGCATATAAGACGGTGATAAGATCAGTATATAAGACGGTATATAAGACGGTGATAAGACCAAGTGAGACGTGGGTATTGACAAGGGAAGATGAGCGGGCTCTGAATGTCTGGGACAGCAAGATCCTCAGAAAGAATTACGGGCCAATGATGGAGCGAGATCGGTGGAGGATTAGGTCGAATGTAGAGTTGAAGGATTTATACCAGGAAACCGGACCTTGTAGCCTTCATTAAGCAAGGACACCTTAGGTGGTTGGGTCATGTGGAGCGGTTGGAGCCGGAACGCTTGCCCAGAAGGATGCTTTATGGCACACCCGGAGGTCGACGTCATCGAGGGAGGCCTCGTATGAGGTGGCTCGATGATGTGGAGGCGGACCTGAGTAGCATGGGCGTGCGTAGATGGCGTTTGAGAGCCCATGATCGAGAGGAATGGAGGAAGCTCATTGAGGAGGCCCAGGTCCTTTCAGGGCTGTAGCGCCCCAGAAAGAAAGAAAGAAAGAATTGAGTTGTAAGTAACTAAAGACTGACAGAGTTACTACTTAAACTATCATTTCCAGTAGATTGATTTAATTCAAACTTAGTAAGGTTCTAGTATACACAAAATAGTAAAGAATCCAGAATGTTTATTAATTTAGTTTTTCAGAATTAGTTTTATCACTAATTGAGTTAAAAAGAACTATAAACACCTATTGACACACACTACCTTAAACTATCACTTCTAGTAAACTGATTTAGTGGAAACTTAGTAGAGTTATAGTATATATTACAATAGTATAGAATACAGAATTTTATTAATTTAGATTGATCACTAATTGAGTTATAGGTAACTAAAGACTGATCTAGGGCTCCACCATACCTTGATGGACAAGGTATTGTCTGCTGACGCCATACAGGGCAACGCATGCCATACCAACTGGAATGGACTCAGTTCGAGAAAGAAATCAATCATGTGACAACTTTGTAGATCCTCTATAGTTGATGACCATTTAAATTACCAATTCCAATACAACGATTTCCTTTTAAATTTTGTATATTCTATTATATTTTAAAATAAAATTGAATAGAATATAGAAATAGTGTTGTCTTTGATTTTAATTCTTTCTGGCAGCTCCAGACACTGACAGAAGAACACTCGGCTGGAAGTCCGTGGAACTTGCAAACTTCTGCGTAATTAGTTGTTTGATGTGGAATCAAATTCAAAAGTTAGTCTTGGACTTAATGGTAAAGTTTATGCTAAGAAACTATACCTACAGTGTATCTAATTAACAAAGTAAAGTTTATCTTAACCAATATCTATTAATGCAATAATATTATTAAAGATTACCGTTAGAAAAATGGGTTTAGTATCATTTCTCTTCCACCATTTTTCATTTCTCAAAGAAGAAACTAGTAAAATTAATTAAAAATTATTCTGGTTAACTTTTAAATATTCAAAAACTGTGAACATTACAGAAAGTGCAGAATTTAAAATTCTTGTCTTTGTAAAGAAATGAGAGGAATCCGAAAGTTTCATATTAGATTATTAATTTCATTTATTCACTTTCTCTTACTGCATTGAGAAAAAGTATTGCGATCGTGTTGAATTTTTTGCAATGAGTTTTTACTAGGTTTGAGGGTCCTGGTGAATAAACAAAGAAATGATTTGTTGAGTGTGTGTGTGTGTGTGTGTGTGTGTGTGGGTGTGTGAACAATTTAACTCCAAAACAGAAACTCAAAACTATAAATATTCCGTGTTTATACCACCCACAGCTGACCCTAAGATTTTGGCCAGAAATCGTCGAATTCGGAAGTGGACGTTATCTTTTCAGGTTTTTTTTTTGCGATTTTCTTGAAAAGATCTGAATGATTTTCTGAATGAAACTTTGCACCCTTTAAACACATATAAAGACCTATCCTTTTTTTGTTTTAAACCTTTACCCAGAAGAAGTGATTTTTTGGGACGATCTAGGGGTATAGCAAAGTTATATTTCTTATTAAATCCTAGTTGAGTACCTACTATAATGGAGTTGATGAGGAGAGAAATTAGGTTTGATTAATTAGACGAGATATGAAGACACTTGTTATAATGTAGCTATAAGTTTACACAAACTGCACTGGACTTGTAATGATTTTGATAGAATCAAAGGTGGGAGTAGAGATATGACACGATGCGATGTATATGGTTGAATCTGATAGATAGATAGATAGATGTCTAGATCTCTCACTGGCTTATATACAGGTTCTCCCCACTCTAGCCTGATTAAGTGAGAGAGTACCAGAGAGGGCCTTTTTTCTCTCAGTCGGGCCTGTGTTCTCTCTCTCTCTTGCCGTTACACGATTGTTGCACGACCTATATGAATTAATGAATGAACATTTTATTTCTTAAGAAATATTTCTATACAAATATTAATTACCATTTTCACAAAATAAGTATTTCACTAGAGTCTAGTTAGCCCTTTAATTAATTAATAATTTCCCATTCTCAATACCTATTTCTTTCTATAATACATATGGTTAAACATTTTGTTTTCTTTTTTTTTCTTCTATGAATATTCACTGCCATAATAGTAATAACAATAATAATAATAATAATAATAATTCGAGATCACGGGTTCGAATCCAGCCGTGCTACTCTTAGATTTTCTCTTCCTAGGAGACTCTGCGGCTCGCTGTCCGGTGATGGACAGTGTTGTCTGTAACGGGAGAACACTGTCCGGAGGCCGGCAGTGCAGTGAGAAGGTTCCGGGCGCAAATGACCTCAGATGTTGAGACGCCTTAAATTAAAAAAAAAAAAAAATAATAATAATAATAATAATTACTGAAGAATATTCACTGTACATTAGTTTTATACTGATACATATTTTTAAATCTAATTTAAATAACTAATCATTTACATTGAGATTAATTGAATTATATATACAGCAACAAACATAAATACATAAATTAATAAATATAAAAAATATATAGATACAAATATAATATTATATAAATATGTACTTTTATAGCAACACATGTTTTTTGCATGTAATTAAAATAATTAATTACTAGCAACGCTACAAATATAAATCAATCATATTCACTAATTAAATATAAGTAAATAAATTATGAAAAAACAAATAATATATGTAATAATTAGATATAAACATATTACATAAATATGAGCACCTTTTGTAAATTCTCATATTAGCTAGCTAATTAAGACGTTTTTTGGGATGGATGTGAATAAAATGGATTATTCTATTAACTTTGTATCTATTGTCCATGGCCAGAATATTTTCAATATTAGTTTGATCATTTGAATGGATATTTCAATGTTCTCTATGTTCCACTAAAGTCAGTATAGAATATAATTTTAAATATAATTTTTTGTTAAATTCGCCGTTATAAAACATCATCGGCGTAAGCCATGACGTTAGCGCTTACTGAGTGAGACAATTGTAAATAATCCCATGTGGGTTTGTACGAATGGCCCTTATTGCTAATTCTAGGGTCATATTAAATAGAATGGGTGAAAGTGGATCCCCCTGTCTAAGGCCTGAGTTTACCTCAAACTCCACGGACAGTTTTCCCTGAATCTTTACATGACATCTGGTGCTTTCTAGAGTCATTCTGGAGAGTCTAATTAATTTCTCCGATATTCTCATAGCAAGTAGCATAAAGTATCCTTCTGGGCAGGAGTTCCGGCTCCAACTGCTCCACATGACCCAACCACCTAAGGCGTCCTTGCTTAATGAAGGATACGAGGTCCGGTTCCTGGTATAATCCTTCAACTCTACATTCGACCTAATCCTCTACAGATCTCGCTCCTTCCCTGATGCGTAGAGGATTCTGAGGATCATCCTTTCTGAGGATCTTCCTCTCCCAGACATTCCAACCCCGCTCATCTTCCCTTGTCAATACCCACGTCTCATTTGCATAAGTAACTACTGGTCTTATCACCGTCTTATATACTAGTAGCTTTGCACGTATAGATAACGCTTTAAAGCGCAACATATTGTGAATCGCAAAATAGCATCTATTGCCTACCGCAATTCTCGCCTTAATGCCAGAGCTAACGTCATTCTGCTCGGTAACAACTGCTCCTTAATATTTGAAACCTTTTACCCTCGCAAATTTATAGTTCACCATTTCGATGAAAGCTTCTTCGTTGCCCGGGTTTCTTGCGGTTTTCGTGTACATTGTGTTATCCGCATTTATTTGTAAACCGAGCTTCTTTGCCGCTTCCTCAAACTCCTCAAAAGCTCCAGCTAAGGCATTCATAGTGCTCGCCATTATAACCATATCATCGGCGTAAGCCATGTGCTGAGCGAGACGATTGTAAATAGTTCCATGTGGGTTTGTGCGAATGGCCCTTATTGCTAGTTCTAGGGTCATATTAGATAGAATGGGTGAAAGAGGATCCCCCTGTCTAAGGCCTGAGTTTACCTCAAACTTCTCGGACAGTATTCCCTTAAACTTTACTTGGCATCTGGTGCTTTCTAGAGTCATTCTGGAGAGTTGAATTAATTTCTCCGTTATTCCCGTAGTAAGTAGTAAGTATGTAAGCCTGTAATTACTTACAACTCAATTACTAATCTCAAATATTAATAAAAGCAATCGTACCTAATTAAATGAGCATTAATGGTGCTATCTGGCTAAATATAGTGATGAAGGGTTAGACTAGAAGAACGTCGAGTAAGAGGACGGGGCTGATAGCGGTTTGTGGCCGAAGCGGATAGCCGTTTGGGATTTTTATACAGCTTCTTGATATGCAGTTCTATATAACAATGGAGCAATTGTTTTGTCTTTGAAATGTGCCTGTACATGTCTGTATTCTATGTGCATAAAAAAAACTGACTCTATAAGTATTATTATTATAGACATACTTAAATTACATCATTTGAATGCTTGGCTATGATGCATTTTTTATTCATCTAGAATTTTTATGTATTGAAGGGAATCCATTCATATTGAATTTATTCACTAAGATTTTGTGATTAAATGGATTATCTAACTTAGACTTTTCACTGGGAAAATAGGAAAGCGTACATCCGAATGGAATTGAACGTCCCAACTCCCACACATTCCCCTTCAAAATACATTTTTCCAAAAATAAAGAAATGGTTCAAAATCATAGCGAAATATTTGTAAATATACAGTTAGCTTTTGAAGTTTAATGTAATATCTGTAGCGGCATTTTTATTTTCACTAATTGCTTTTAGTGGGAAGCATCTCTTGATTGTGTCCAATTTTCTATATAAACAGTGTGCAAAGTTTAAAGAAATTTTATTGGTCTAATTTTAGAAAATATTGTGGAAAACCTTTGAAAAAAAATAAACACAGATTTAATAAAGTATCGTACTTCCATTCTTGTACAAATGTTTTGCTACAATTACAGAAAATGTACCCTGGGAGTCTAGTATTCTCCTTTGCAAAATTTTATAAGTAATTACTAAATACCTACACCATTAAAATGCAAGTAAATTATAAATAAATGCACGACCTATAATAGTATTAAAGAATTATTAGAATCCTAAAATTAAGAAGAAAATCCATTATATCCATCCATTTAGAAGTTTTGTAAAATACTTTTCTTATTTTTTTTCAATTTTTTAGAATTTTCTCAAAAACGACTTAAACGATTTTCTGTAAACATCGTATACTATCTGCCCACATAATTAACTATCACTTTATCCTAGAAAACATGATTTTTTTTAGGGGGGGGGGTGGTTTTGTGGGATCAAGTAGAGTTAAGCTTTCCTCTAAAGTGCCACTTTTAGTACAGTTTAAGGATTTGATACCTATATAACATTATGATATATTAGAAGCATTTCTAGAATTATCCAAATTTGAAGATAATCCGCTAACCTGAAGTGCGAATTCGCACCAAATAATTTTTCTTTGGGGGGGGGGATTTTCTCGAAAACTACTATAGCGATTTTCTTTAAACTTTAAATACTAACACCACATTTATAAATAAACCCATAACCTATAATCGTATTAATAGAAGTATGATAAGTCGAGAAAGTGTTTTCAACATCGGATTATTATTATTATTATTACTTCCTGTTACTGCTAGTAAGAGGAAGTATTGTAATCGTGTCAAATTTTCGATATCGAGTTTTCACCGGAAATATCCGTTTTGGTATGTATGTATGTGAACAGCGTAGCTCAAAAACGAAAAATCGTAGAAAGTTAAAACTTGATATTCCGTTTAGGTATCACCATGGGATTTGACACTACGTTATCTGTCAAAATTCCTCAACCGGAAATACCACTTTACAAGTTGGATTTTTTACTATTTTGCAATTTTCTCAAAAATGGCTCCAACGATTTTCTTCAAAATTTTTCAGCTTCTATTTTTATTTAAAACATACTCTGGGAATATCCATTTAAGGGCACTTTTGGTGGAGGAGGGGTGGGGTTAGGTTTTCATGTAAAGTGCAAATTCAGTTTATTGGACAATTCGCTCATCTAAATAATGTTAATTAGAATTAAATATCAGAGACATTTTCCGTGGTAGCCTGCTTCATTTTTGTGGTCATCGACCGGTTTTCGGGCGTTCGCCATCTTCAGGATGAATAAAACAGAAAAAAAAAAAAAACACCTCAAGTTGACTAAGTCTCTGTACGAGTCTGTGTTGGCACACTGTCTGAAAAACGCATCCTGAAGATGGGCGAACGCCCGAAACCGGTCGATGACCACAAAATGAAGCAGCTACCACGGAAAATGTCTCTGATGCTTTCCAGCTCTGCGGAACCAACCACCACAACAGAATTAAATATATTGTTGAAATTCCAAGTTTGAAATAAATCGCATAACCGGAAGTACGACTTTACGAAATGGTTTTTTTCACTTTTTCGCGATTTTCTCAAAAATGGCTCCGATGATTTTCTTGAAACTTCTTATATAAACTACGCATACAAAGATCTACAACTTTTACTTGAAACATTTCTCTAGAAAAATTCATTGAAGGGCACTTTTAGGGAAGAGGTGGGGTTATAGTTTTCTTTAAAATGCTAACATAATTGATTATACAATTCTATCATCCAAACAAAATTAATTAGGAATAAATAGATAGCCAAAACTCCAAGTTACAAGAAAATTAGTAAACCGAAAGTGCGCTTTTATTGAACAGTTGTTTCAGTATTCCACGAATTTCATTAAATTTGGTACACTAACTATAAAATTTGACAATTATAATTTTGAGAACTGGGTAAGAGAAAGTTGTGTGAGTGTTTCACACCAGATTTTTTTTTTTTTTTTTTTAGGAAAACACAGGAAAATGATAAGCCATATGGAATTTCTAGTTTGAAGTTTCTGTGATTTTGCTTGTTTATGTGATGAGCTGTTCACATTCATACATATATACACGCACACACAAAAATATGGACACATTCCGTTTTTCTGCTTTTTCAGACTCAGGGGATCCCAAAATATGTATTTCCGAAATGAAAACTGGATTCCGGATATTTGACACAACCATAATAATTCCTCTTACCACCTTATTAGAGAATTTAAAAAAAACACTTTTTCACTTTTTACGAATTACAATTTTTAAGAAAATTAGTGAATTACAATTGTCTTACAACAGAGGGTATTTCACACCAGCTTTTCCCTGTAATTGCAGCTAAAATACTTAATAAATTATTGTGTTACACCAAAGTATATTCAGTTTGGAAAAAGATTTCCCACAAGAATATATTTCTCTTCCCGCAAAGAGTTATTTGGCACAAATCCAACCGATTTTAGGACTGCAACTCTGTTTGTATTTTTTTTTTTACTGCGGAACTATGGTTTGTTCCCTTCACAACCACTAATAAACCACGAACTGATTTTTAAAAAAAAAAATACATAACACTTTCTGGGGGTACAGTTTGGGTTTTGTCCAGCTCCAAACCAAAGCGGTGGATAATTTATTCAGCTAGGGGGGAGGGGTAGAGAAGTGGCGAATGGCTTTTGGATCTTTCACCCAAGGCTCCTTCCTAAACTACAAGATAGTAGCAAACAAATTCTGTGGGCACTAATGTATGTAGTAGGCGCTGTAAACAGCTGGTTTTAATGTACTAAAGTATTTAATGGACTACTACATAGTTGCTCGGGAAATTAATAACAAACAAACCCCCCTTCCCAAAAAATATAGTATTCCTGATTAAGGCATCATTTGGAACAGTGTCAAACACTTCTATAAGTTAATCTATAATATATTTGGTGTGAAACAGTCACAAGACTTTCCCTTACTGATTGAAACATGTGATGGGTCCCGGATCCCAGGCAGTGCAGCCAATTACAGGGTTATTTTTGCCTGCCCCATAGATCTAGTATGAGAGATCTCCCATCTTCATGTGGTTGACGGCTTTCCCAATCAGCTCCTATTGCGCTATCATCTTCTCTGGTCAGTTTGCCCAAAGATCTCATAGTGTAATTCAGCGATTGCAACTTAATCGAACAACAGATGCGAAGACGTCCCATTTCTTGTTCTAATATAGTCTATAAAAAGGTTCTGAGCTAATTATCCCCCACCTTATGGCGATGTTTTTTGTACTGCCTTGTTCTGGGAAAAGCCCTCAGACCAATCTGGTTCCTTCCAAAGCAGAGGGTCTCTTTAGTTCTATTCATACCCAGCTTTGATATCATCATCATCTTGCGTGTTTGGCTCCTGAAATTAGCTTCCAGATTTTCTCTTATGCTATAAATACAATAGAAATATAGAATTGACAAATTTTATTTAAACTAGTTAAGTTCTCTAAGTAGCCCTAATCTCTAAGTATAGAAGTTGTGGAGTATAGGTTATATTGATTGGCACACATGGCCAGTAGAAACTGAATGCTAAAATGGACTGAATGAAAACTCTACTCTAATCCAAAACATGGGGGCAAAATATTGCGCAAATCAAATTTTAACATTTCAAATGTAATAACAGATTCAGTTAACAACAGATTCTTCTATTTTATCCAGAAAAATGTTACGAATAAAAATGATAGGTCTAATAACTTGGTGCCGTTAGCATTCCAAATTTGAAAGAGATCGTTACAGTCGTTTTCGAGAAAATTACGTAAAATCACCAAAAATCTATTCTGTTAAAGCCTATACGTTAAAGGGAAGCATAACGCTACTGTTCTTTCAGAACGGCAGCCCCCTCCTTAGAAATCAATTTCCTCAAAAAAATGTTGCAAATAAATAAAAGTGATAGGCATTTATGTATGTGTATAGATAGTAATACGAAATTTAAAGAAAATAGTTGATGCAAGCTTTGAGAAAATCGCAACAAAAAAAAATTCCGGTAAAGACGCATTTCCGGTTGATGGATCTTAAACCTTCGCATTTCCGGTTGATGGATCTTAAACCTTCGTATCCCCTCCTAAACGCAATACAACTTTAAGGTTCCGGCGATTTTTCTTTTTCAAAATATTTTGATTTAGTATTACACACACGCACACACAAACTATTCGCCAAAAAAAAAATGTTTTCGAACTCCGGGGACCTCAAAATATGTATTTCCGGTGAAAACACAATTTGGAAAAATTTGACACGATGCAATAATTTATTCTTCTTATTTAGGATTAAATAAAAATAAATAATTAAAAAAAAAAAAAAAAAACCTCGATCAATAAATAATTTAAGTGGATTATTTTTTGGTCTCTAATATTTTTTGCCATCACTCGCGATTATGATAAACAATTGTGGTCGAATTTTGCTGAAAAAAGGTTTAATATCATCATGTTTACGTATTATAAGTCGAGAAAAGGCAAATCACATCAAAAAACAAAAACTTTAAATGAAGTTATATAACAAAACTATGGCATATCCCAGTCCTCTACTTGTTTGGAAAACAAAAAAATATATATGGCTTCAATGCGGATATTTAACAGCAGCAACCGCCACTAGACGGCAGCACTTGTATGCAGTGTATAAATCATCACTTTACGTCATAATAATATTTATTTATTTCATTTTTGTTTGTGTTATCTAGAAAACAGTGCACATAAATTCACACTAGGGATTTTTATTAATAATTCTGTTATTTCTTTAAATAAAAAAAAAGTACGATTTAAAATAAAATAATCCGATGTAAAACACTCATACGAATTGTTGTATAGTATTGTTGTATAAATTGGAGAACCTAAACTAAAAAGGGACTATTGAGATCTACTTAATCTGAAAAAGGTTCTAAACAAAAGTGAAAGACGATATATATATGTAGTTATCGATATAATATAATATCGATAAAATTATTTTATTTATTATCGACATAATCAATAAAAAACTGAAAAAACTCTGGTATGAAATATTCTCATAACTTTATCATACTGCAGTGTATAAAGTTACACTTGTTTTCAATTATATATCGATAGGATCGTCTAAATTTAATATAATGATTTGTTTGAGGAAACCATAATATTCCCAACACCCACAAATCTTCTTTAAAATGAACATTGTCGGAAAAAAAGTTACAAACAAAAGTGATAGGGTTCATTTTATTTTTTATTTTTATTCATTCAAGGAAGAGGAGGAGGGCAAAACCCTACGCTATCCAACGCCTCCCTGGGTCCATACAGCTACCCCTAAACAATAACAAATACTGGGTCTGGAACAAAAGTCCAGGCCCAGGTTTTACCCATCTAAGTTTTACCACAGACCGAACAAATCGGGCCAAAATCTTAAAAGAACATAGCTTAAGATCCCCTACCGATATCCTATTCCGGCCGAAGGTCCTAAACCTAATCTCCTCACAGCCCAAACAATCCGTCATTAGATGCATGCGTGTTTCCACCTCCGTCTCACAAACTCTACAAAAGGGGTCAGGCATGAGTCCCATTATATAGAGATGTCTCCTTAAGCCACAATGCCCAGTGAGAAAGCCAACCAGATGCCTGAGAGAGGTCCGTGAAAGACATCGGATCCCGCTAATCAAAGCTCCTCCGGATCCCCAATGACCCATCGCACTCATCCCTACCTGAAAGCTTGACAAACATGTGCCAGAAGACACGCCAACAGCAGGCTCTGGACCAATGAAAGGGAGAGATGCGCCTAATTTGGCAAACCTATCCACCTCCTCATTTCCAAAGATTCCCATATGACCTGGAATCCAGACCAGAAGCACATCCTTCAATGAAGAAAGATCTTCCAGTCTTTTTAGAACATTCCAACACCGATCTGGAAGTGAAGACACATGAGCTAAGCGCCTTCAACGCAGACAGGCTGTCCGAGCAGATACAAACACCTTTTAAATTAGTGTTACGCACCCTCTTATCCAAAATACAATAAAAGAATTGCATAAACCTCAGCCTGGAAAACGGTGGCCCACTCACCAAGGGGCTCATAGTTCATAGTTAGTTCATAGCTCAAAAATAGGGTACATAGTTAGTATACCAATTTCAAAGAATTCCGCCGGTGTTTTTGGCGGAGAAAAACGCAGAAAATGGAAAAAACTGTTCACTA
The DNA here is from genome assembly GCA_011037195.1 of Triatoma infestans. Lineage (NCBI taxonomy): Eukaryota > Metazoa > Arthropoda > Insecta > Hemiptera > Reduviidae > Triatoma > Triatoma infestans. The sequence goes on from JAAEAF010004155.1 coordinate 49,979, forward strand.
AAAAGACAAAACTCTGAATTTTTGGAACATAATTAATTCTAATTAATATTATTTAGATGATAGAATTGTATAATAAACTAAAATAGCCTTTCTAAGAAAATAAAACCCCACCCTTCCTACAAAAGCCGCATTAAAATTAATTTTCCCAGAGAAATGTTTCAAATAAAATTATAGCTCTTAATTTGTGTGCAGTTGATGCACCTAGTTTAAAGAAAATCATTGGAACTCTTTTCGAGGAAAAAATGAAAAAAAAAGTCAGCAAAATGGTTGGTTTTGGTTGAGAAATTTTTACAAATAACTTACTGTCCAGAAGCCATAAGGCTAACTAAAGGGTACCACAAGGCTCACACTTTGGTCCCATTTTATTTCTTCTCTATATCAATGATTTATACTCCTCTCTACAATCAGTTCGGTTTCTGAAGTTTGCAGATGACGTAAAACTATTTCTTTCAGTACTCAATATTGATGATTGATCAATCCACGAAACTCTCTTATCATGATTGGTGCAGGCAAAATAATATGGTATTAAACTTAAATAAATTGTCTGTTATTACTTATTCTCTGAAAATCAATAATATACTCTTCGATTACAAAATTAATACTTCTCTGTTAGCAAAATTAACGGCTACTAAAGAACTAGGAGCACGGCTGGATAGTAAGTTACATTCAATCTTCACATAAATACCATTTGCAAACGAGCCTATAAATTGCTGGGGTTCATATATTGGTCTTCTCATGATTTCACTAATGTGGCTCCAATAATATATCTTTATTGTTTCATTGTTTGTCCTGCACTTGAATATGCCAGTTGTATTTGGTCTCCATATACGATTACTAATATTAGTATGATTGAGAAAATACGAACAAAATTTTTAAAATTAATTCATTTCTGTTGTCGATATCCTAAAAAAATTTCTATAAATCTGGCTTCACTAGGCGAACGAAGAAATACTGCTGATTTGCTTTTTCTACATGGTCTCCTCAATAATAATATATCGTAGATTCTTCAGAACTATTATCCTTTTTCAGTTTAAATGTCCCATCCGTTTCTACCCGTAACACTCGTTTATTTTATCAACATTTCTCTCGCACTAACTAGATCTTTCACTCACCAGTCAATAGGATGATGTACCTAGCAAACAGTCTTCCTGAGAATGTTGACTAAAAAATATAACAAAAACTAATTTAAAGAAAATTCTAAGTTCTCTAGAAGTTAAGTACCGTAATATTAAATAAAATCTACTCAAGACTAATTTTTACATAATATAAACTGATTTATTGCAAGTTTTATATTTTATGATTTATATTTATTATTTTATATATTAGCACAAACTATTTTCTAAAAACCACTCTTTTAGGCTCAGTGGATCCCAAAACGTGTATTTCCGGTGAAAACTCGATATAGAAAATTTGACACGATTACAATACTTCCTCTTACTGGGTGGGAGTAGGAGAAAGTAATAAATAAACTTCTAATTTCTAACTTGGCCTTATACTGAAAACTTTCCCTAAAAAAGTGATTCATTCCCTTTTTTTCAGTCTTTCAGTAACATTGGACACTTTGTTGGTGTAAATATTTAAATTTTAGCCAACCACAATACAAGAGCGATCAGGACAGTAAACCACTGCATTGAAGTACATCATCTATGTAAGGTTATACAGTTGCGGTTAACCAACACAAAGTTATCGAACACTGAAAAAACATTCTGATAGGGATCGTGGACAAGGAAAGGTAGCATCCTTTTTAGAAAGCACATAAAAAGAGATAAAACAGAGTCAACAAAGTACTTATAAAATTACAAAGAGAAACTTTCGAGGCCCAGCTTTAAACAAGCTTTGGGAATAAGTATTATTTTTTTAAATCAGCTGGTTTAAATTATTTAATTTAATTAGTTGACCCAATTAAAATAAAGAATAATGTTTTATTGAAATATTTTTATTTTTAGAATGGAATGAAAATGGAAAATCTGAGTGTGGAAAATTCACACACGACTCTCCCTCACTGCAGTTTACACAGATTTAAGTGACCAAAACTTATAATCCTTACTAAATGTTTGCTTGTTCTTTTTAAGGCCAATCTGCCTTACGTTTTTTCTTCTTAAGGCAATGGAAAAGGCCTTGGATAACTATATAAGAACAGAGATTCTGGAGAGGGAAGATCAACGGACACCGCTCTGTATGAGCTGACGAGTGCGATCCAGGAATCTCCAGATATTAAGGAAAGGCCATTTGCGCCTTTCTTTGTCATAGAGGCGCTTTTGACAACAGCTCCCATGAGGCTGTCAATAGTGCCCTAATTAAACGGGGATCATGGTGAGGTGGGTGAATGAGATGTTGTCCACACGAACAGTGTGGGACAACGAACCATTAGAGTCAGCACGACTAGAGGCTGTCCCCAAGGGGGGGTTTTGTCACCCCTAATATGGAGCCTAATAGTAGACGAACTCCTCTGCAAATTGACGGATTTCGACATCTCCTGCCAGGGTTATGCCGACGATATTGTCATAATGGCTAGAAGCAAGTTCGAAGAAACACTATGCGAAATATTACAAAGGGGTTTAGATATCACCAATAGATGGTGCCTTTCTGTGGGGTTGGGAATTAACCCAACAAAAACCATGGTAGTCCCTTTTACAAGGCGAAGGACTCTTCCACATCCGAAAAGCATCCAGTTAGCTGGAGTCCACTTAGAGTGGAAGAAGGAAGTTAAATATCTTGGAGTAACTCTTGATAGTAAGCTCCAATGGAATAGGCATGTTGAATTAACTGCCAGTAAGGCTACTCGCGCTCTCTGGTATGTAGGAGTGTGGCGGGCAAGTCCTGGGGATATCCTCCTCGCATTCTTATCTGGATATAAACCATGATGGTAAGACCTATCATCATCTATGGCGCAGTAGCGTGATATAGCAGAACAAAGCTTGAAATGTCAAGAAGATTCTTGACAAAGTACAGCGCCTTGCGTGCCTATGCACGACGGGAGCAATGAGGACGTGTCCCACGGCCGGGATTAAGGTCACTCTCGATCTCACCTAGTGGTGGAAAGGGTGGCGAAGGAGCCTCCTCAGAATCTCTAGGGAGGGCGTGGGAGGATATGGGATAAGCTCTAGGGAGCGGACGTTTCCTTCTGTCGGCTCCCTCTCCTGGAACCTTCCTAGAGATAATATGACTAAGAAATATAGTTTCGTTAGAAATTTTACTACAAAGCTACGTACGAAAAGGAAGTGGAGCGAAGGATCCGCTCTGGCTAGTATTAGCAAGCATGCCACTAAGTGGTATACAGATGGGTCTAAGACCCTCGAAGGAACTGGGGCAGGAGTGTTTGTGCCTAGAACCAAACACTCGGAACCCATGGGTAGGTTTCCTAGCATCTTCCAGGCGGAAATTCACGCTACTGGAAGGTGTTGAAATCTTGACAGAGAATATCGGAATCAGAAGGATATCAGTTATCCTATCCGATAGTCAGGCGGCCATTAAAGCACTGACTTCTTATGTTATCAGTTCGAAAATGGTATGGTAAGCTCAATGAACTAGGTAGAAGAAATAAAGTTACCCTATATTGAGTGCCGGGACATGTCGGCGTGGAAGGCAATGAGGTAGGCGACACCCTGGCAAAAGAAGGCGCTGTATCTCCTCTCATTGGACCAAATCCCTTTTGTGGAGTCAGCGACCAAGTATTCTTGGAAGAAATCAAGTGAGCTCGTCTCTGAAACACCATCTCGGGACTGAGACAGGCCAAGGTCTGTCTGGGTGGTTATAATCAGGAAAGGTCGAAAGCCTGCATCAGTTTGAGCAAGAACAGGATCCGTATTCTTACGGGGACAATAATCAGACTCAGGGGACACCTGAGGAAGCTCGGCCTAGAAGATGATGGCACATGTAGATTCTGTGGAGAGATGGAGGAAACTCCGATACATCTCCTCACAGACTGTGATGCCGCCATTCAAAGAAGATTTAGTAGTCTGGGCCGTTACCAGATAGGGGAGGAGAAAATACCCACCCTAGAACCTTCCAGGATTTTGGGATTCCTTAGGGAGCTCAACCTAGAGAGGGTGCTATAGATGAGCCAGCAGATCAAAATAATGGTACAACAGAACCCTCAAAGAAAAAAAAAACTAATGCCGAGTCACTTGGTGTTCAGCTATTCGACTCCGAGCAGTCCAATGAAATTTTGTCGCCAATAACCATTCTTCTAAACTCCTTTAAATGAACTTTCACAGAAAAAGTTCCCAGTAAATGTGTTGGGCTCTGTATTTCATAGTTGATGTATCAAATTTGATAAAAAATCCGCCGATGGCTTTACGGATAAAATTGTGGAAAAAGTGAAATAACAGTTCAATAAAAACGTACGTCCGGTCAATCGATTTTCTTCAAACTCAGAATAATGGTCAACAGATTTAATTCAAATTAATATTATCTTGTTAATAAAATTATATAATTCATTGAAATAGCACTTTAGAGGAAAAAATAACACCTCCCCACCACCTAAAGCTCGCTTAAATAAATTTTCCTAGAGAAATATTTCAAATAAAAGTTGTAGAACTTAAATAAGTGAAGTTTAATACTTAGTTTAAAGAAAATCGTTGGTTCCATTTTCAAGAAAACCGCAAAATAGTGAGAAAAAACATTCAGTAACTTCCGGTTGACAAAAAATATTATCAAAACCTTGTTGTCGTGTCTTAAACTAAATATCGTTTCGAACTTTCTGCGATTTTTCCATTTTCGAGATATGCTAACCCTACACAGACCAATGTCTGAAAACCAATTTTTTGGACTCAGTAGGCTCAAAATTTGTATATCGCTGAAAACTGGATATCGAATGTTTGACATGATCGCAATACTTCCTCTTATCGGCAGGATGAGAAAGTAAATAAAAAAAGGAAGAAGAAGTTTAAAAAAAAATGGAAAAAAAAAATTCGGTAAACCGAGAAATCTGTCAGTCATAGTTTGAAAGTATGTTGTTATGGCCCCGGATCACACATATAATCAATTTTTACTTTCTCTTACTCCTAGTAAGAGGAAGTATTGTAATCGTGTCAAATTTTCGATATCGGGTTTTCACCGGAAATATACGTTTTGAAGTCCCCTGAGTCCATAAAAGTGGTTTTTAGCTGCTGACTTTGTCTGTCTGAGTGGGACAACATATATTAAAAAACGAAAAATCGCAGCATGTTCAAACTTAATATTTCATTAAAGTCCTATCAGAGGGCGTGGGTATAAGCTTTTCGTAAAAATCCTTCAACCGGAAGTGCCACTTCACTGAATGTTATTTGTCAGTTATTTGTAATTTTCTCGAAAACGGCTACAACGAATTTCTTCAAACTTCGTTTACTATCTATACACATAAATATCTATCACTTTCTATGAATCAATTTCCCTGGATAATTTATTTTTTTGGAGGATTTTGGAGGAAACAGTAGCGTCCTGCTTTCCTCTAAAGTACCACTTACTTATAACGATTTTCTTTAAAGGTGGAATGCTTGCTGTATAAATAGAAACGTATCACTTTTATTTGAATCATTTTTCTGAAAAGATTGATTTCAGAGGGGGTTCTGGGGGTCTGTCAGTTAGTTTAAATTTAAATTTGCACTAGTTTTGTTAGTTTTGACAGGGCGCCCCAAATAAGACCTCTAAAGATGCGTCTACACTGGACGCTCTGCTCCGCGCCGAACAGTTCGTTTTGGAGCGGCGCAGAGCAGAGCAGGCTATTGTGACGGCAAGTAGCGCCACTCCGTGCAACTTGGAACCACAAGGAACGTTACCACTCCGTGTTGGTACATAAAAAAAAAGACGTTTGTTTATGCGCGCTGTATTGGGACGGAGTTTTGACTGTTGCTCGCGTTCCTTTCTTGTTTTTCATCACAATGGAATGGGACCATCAAAAAGTTGAACAACTTATTGATTTATATAAGAACCGACCAGAATTGTGGGATTCTAAGAACAAGAACTACCATTTAAAAAATTAAAAAATAAATATGGAAGAAACTGGACTGCAGTGTCGCAGATATCAAAACGAAGATGACTTCTTTAACGGGACTTTACGAGCTTTGAGGAAGTTTATGCCATCGATACGGACGGTTCAGTCAGGTATGCTGACGTCGTGACCTTCAGGAAAACAGCGACATTGCTTTTGTTTTGGACCTAACGGTCAGATATGAAAGTAATGATCCAAGTCAAGCGGAGAAGGTCCACGAGGAGAAGAGCCAAATTTACGAGAAGTTTATTCCCCACTTCAAAGAAAAATTTAGAGACCAGTTTGGAGACTGGGTCTATAGGGTGCAGGGCCGGTAGTTTGGCTCGAGAGACGTCCGCCTTTTTGGGCAGTGTTGGCATCAGCCTTGATGACTTGCTTCCGATTGTGGAGGGCGTTATTGTTGACTCCCTGGGCATAATATCCCAGCACTTGCATGGTTGAAAATGTTTCATATATTTAAATATGTTTTTGCTTCATAATATCCTGACTAATTCAGTCTCGCATGAGGTACCTGAAATCATTTTCTTTTTACGATTGGATATCTTACTTAATAATCAAATGGTTCAAACACATGCCTCTCGATTGATTGGTACGAAGTGTCATCTAGCAGCTCAACATCGTTAGCTGAATCGTTGAAGTATTTCTCTCTCTCTTCCTACCACAGGGAAAAATTAAAAACCAAGAAATCTACTGGCACAGGAAAGGGAAATTTTCGCTTAAAAAATGATGCAATACTATGAAAGCAGCGCCAGCATTTCTTACCAGCTCCATGATGAGATGCTTGTATAATGACGAACCTCCAGGTTCAAGGCGGAACAACTTGCGCATTCACAAACGTTTCGCACGGTTCTACGCTACTTTGTGTGGTTTAACTATGTTCGAGGGAGTTTGTTGTAGCGCGGCGCAGAGCAGAGCGTTCAATGTAGACGAACCTTAAGATGAACAATTTAAATCCCCACCTCCATTTATATGGTAGCCCAGTAACGTAGTGAGTTTAAAAGACAATCTCGATTAAATTGTGTTTCATTAGAGTAACAGAAAGTCATGTGAGTGTTTCATATCCGATTTTTTCGTATTCAGGAACCCTCAAAAAATCATGTATTTCCGGAGAAAATTCAATTTTGAAAAGTTGGCCAATTTGATCAATACTTCCTCTTACTGCGGTAAGAGAAAGTCCAAAAAAAAGAAGTATTTTAAAAAGGCATTTTAGGTACTTTAAATGCTGCAGTGTGATGTTAATGGTGCAGGAAGTTAGCACAACACAGAACGGAAGTAGGTGGGTGGCAATAGTACTTGGTGGCCATTGTTTATCTGTCTCTCTCTCTCTCGCCGACTCATTCTCTCTCACTCTGGTTTGTGTGAGTGCAGCAGGCCGACTTTCATCAAAGAAATGCTACACAAGGGAAATTGTTAACTCCGAACAGATGGTTAATACCACCGGACCTCTTACCGACTTACTTTTAATGATCTCTTCGCTTAATGGCTGCCTTTTCACCAATGAACATTCCCTCTTTCTGTTCCTTCCAACACTCACACACCGCCACACCGCTCACTCACTGGTCTTAAAAAACAAGAAACACTTTTAACACAAAACAGATCAAAGACATCCGCTGTCTCATCTTACTATCATATACCCAGAAGAGGATATAACTCAAATCTATTCTTAAGTTTTATTAGGAGTTGAATAAATTTTTCCCTTAATCATTTGGCACAGAAACTTTAGTGGACTTTTCTTTACAGTCTTCGATTTTCTATTTTCTACCTTAAACAAGAACAACGAGTGGAATAATTCTAGATATTTAAAATAGTAATATATATTAGGCTTTTTACAAAAACTAGGATCGTATTTAATAACAGAAAACTATTTCCCAAATAAGTCAGCAAACTCTTCAAACTAGGAATTTTTACAATAAACTATCAGCCTGATCGGAAATGTAACGGCAAGAGAGAAAACACACAAGCCCGACCGAGAGAAAACAGACTTTCCCTGGTACTCTCTCATTTAAGCAGGCTAGAGTGGGGAAAACCTGTATATAAGCCAGTGAGAGATCTAGACAGACATCTATCTATCAGATTCAACCATATACACCGCGTCCGTGACATATCTCTACTCCTACCTTTTATTCTATAAAATCATTACAAGTCCAATGCAGTTTGTGTAAGCTTATAGTCATATTATAACAGTGTCTTCATATCTCGTTCATTTAATCAAACCTAATTTCTCTCCTCATCAACTCCATTATAGAAACAAAACAAAAAAATCTGGTGTGAAACACTCACACAACTTTCTCTTACTCCTGTTCTCAAAATTATAATTGACAAATTTTATAGTTTGTATACCAAATTTAACGAAATTCGTCGAAAACTGAAAAAACTGTTCAGTAAAAGCGCAGTTCCGGTTAACTAAATTTCTTAAAATTCGGAATTTCGGCCATCTATTTATTTCTAATTAATTTTGTTTGGGTGATAGAATTGTATAATCAACTGTAGAGAAAAACATAACCCCCACCCTTCCCCTAAAAGTGCCCTTAAATGAATTTTCCCAGAGAAATATTTTAAATAAAAGTTTTAGATCTTTGCATGTTTAGTTTATATACGAAATTTCAAGAAAATCGTCCGAGCCATTTTTGAGAAAATTGCGAACAAGAGAATAAATCATTTAGTAAAGTGGTAAAGTAAACGCACTTCCGGTTATCCGATTTTTTTAAACTCAGAATTTCAACAACATATTTAAGTCTAATTAACATTATTTAGATAATAGAATTGTTTAATAAACTGAAATAGCACTTTAGATAAAAACCTAACCCCACCCCTCCCCCATTACAGCCCTTGAATGAATATTCCCAGAGAAATGTTTCAAATAAGAGTTGTAGCTATTTGTATGCGTAGTTGATATACTAAGTTTAAAGAAAATCGTTGGAGCCATTTTTGAGAAAATCGCAAAAAAGTAAAAAAAAACAACAAGTAGTGGTACTTCCGGTTGAAAAATTTTGACAGATATCGCACCGTCAGATCCCATGGTGGTACCTAAACGGAATATCAAGTTTCAACTTTCTACGGTTTTTCGTTTCTGTGCTATGCTTTTCACATACACACACACACACACGGACACACAAACAGACACACACACACACACACACAGAACCACTTTTTTGGACTCAGGGGACCTCAAAACGGATATTTGCGGTAAAAACTCGTTATCGTAAATTTGACACGATTACAATACTTCCTCTCTTACTAAGGAGTAAGAGAAAGTAATAAATAAATAAAATAAACCCACTGTAAACACACTCACTCAACTTTCTCTTACACTAATTAACACAATTTTTAATCAAGAAATTATCTTTAAAATTCCAACGTTACAATGTTTAACTGGGCTGGCCATAAAAATGGTGGTAGGGGATTTTACTAGCTTATCTGAGCAGCGCACTTATGTGTAGCGTTCAATATTAAACCCAACAATGGTTGCGCAAATTAAAATTTAAAACTAAACTGACATAACTCCTTCTAATTCCTCATGATAATCATTTTTTTCTAATTTTTACGAGAAAAATGTTTCACATAAAAGTGATACGTTTCTAACGCATGCATTCCAAGTTTAAAGAAAATTAGTGTAACGTTTTTCAAGAAAATTCAAAAAAAAAAAAAAGAATTTCAAATCTTAATAAACTGATTTTTATAATGAACTTTATCTTTAACAGAACTTATTATACAAACAGTCTTCACGCGTTGGTCTAGTGGCTAGCACACTCGCCTTTCGTGCGAGAATTCAGGGTTCGATTCCCGTGAGGGCAAAGTCGGTGTTGACCCAGCATCGTGATAAAACGTGGGAAGCTAGAGTTAGCAGCGCCCTAGGTAGCGAGGGCCGGAACTAAACGGCGTGGGAACAGCGGCGTGCTTCCCACACGCCCACCATTCAAATCGTTGTCTGGCAAGCCTTGGCCCTTCATGAGCTGTTGCACCAAGGTATTATACAAACAAACTTATTAATTAATGAAAAGTTTAGATTTCTATCAGTTTCTCTAAAGGATATCTGTAAAATAAGGAAGGATGTTAACTAAAAAAATACTCAAATATTTGACCTAAATGTTGAAAAAAAAACAACATAATTATGCAACACTAATAATAAAAAAGCTGAAGGTGCGAGTGAACAACAGATTTAAAACAGAAACTACAAATCAACAATAAGACAACTTGAAAGAAAAAAAAAATATATATATACATAAAACTACTTAAATAACACTAAGAATAAACATAAAATATATATACACAACCTACGCTAAAATATATGTCTAACAAAAAAAAAAAAATTAACTCAAAAAAATATCTTCTATTAAAACAGATAGTTTGTCTGTCTGTCTTGTTCAGTATCTGTTTATAAAGTAGGAAAAAAACAAACATATATATATATTCCAGACGTGTGGAAAGAAAGGTTAACACTTTCAGAATTTCGATCACATTAACAACATAAACCATTGTCGCCAATCATAAATCATCTGTCCGTAAACAAATAAGTAACACACAAGAAAGAAAAAAGAAAAAAACAAAAACGAACGTGAATTCTATTAATAGAATTTATTAATATTATCAGCTGTTTTATGAGTTCTGTTTTATTTTGTTCTTTCAGCTGACCTAAATAACAGCTGATTTATTTCTTTCTTTTGTTTATTTTTATATATATAATTTTTTTTTGTATACGATTAAATATATAGGTAAATACTAAGTTATTAGGTGAAATTCATAGTTTATGATTATTACTATTGTAGTTCTATTAAATTTGTAATATCTATATTTTTTTATTATTTTTTTTTTTTTTAAATTCAATAAATTTTGAGATAAAAACAATTAAAATAAAATAAAAAAATCAGCTGACCTTTATTTAAATTTATAATTAATTAATCTTATAAATTACTGCCGTAAAATATATAGGTGTACTTTTCTCTTTTTTTTTTTTTAATTAATATATAAGAATTTTATACGATCGAATAGGTCAAGTTGGATTTAATTGATTTTATAATACTTACTTTTTAGTAGGTATAAGAGAAAGTGAGCCTGTTTTTTATTTTTAAGCAAATCGTCTGGATTTTTGTGTGTATTATGTGTGGTGGACGAAATGTCTCAGAAAAAAAAAAACGATAAAATCGCTGGTTAGCTCAAACTTGATATTCTGATTATACGAGGTGTGTAAATTAAGTAATGAGACTGATTTTTTATCTTTTTTTTCTTATTCAAATAAAATTACAATTCAACATTGTCCCCTTCAAAGTAACTACCTTGGGAAGCCACACAACGCTGAAGACGATTCTTCCATTCGTCATAGCAGTGCTGGAACTCGGATACTGGAATAGACTTCAGTTGGTCGGTTACGGCTGTTTGAATATTCTCCAATGTTCCAAAATGACGTCCCTTGAGGTGATTTTTCAATTTGGGGAACAAAAAAAAGGTCACATGGACTCAAGTCGGGTGAATAAGGAGGCTGAGGAGCCACAGGAATGTTATTACTGGCCAAATACTCATTAATAGAACCATTTTTGCACAAATTTTTCTCATCCCCAATTCATTAGTCAAAATTTGATGAACGGTTGTGTGAGTCAAATTCAACTCTTCGCCGATCATTCGGACTGTCAAACGACGATCTGAACGCACGAGATCGCGGATTCTGCCAACATTTTCGTCGGTTCTTGAAGATGAAGGCCTTCCGCTGCGAGGCTCGTCTTCAATTGATTCCCTTCCTTCTGCAAACGACTTAAACCACCTAAAAACCTGTGCTCTCGACAAAACATTGTCTCCATAGGCCTGGCACAGTTTTTCAAACGTTTCCGTTGCACTGTGCCCAAGTCTGAAGCAAAACTTGATAGCACAACGTTGCTCGTAATTGATGTCACTCATTTTTAAAACGCACTGAAAAAACCTTGCTCACAAAAAAAGTCACTACGGACAGTGCAACAACTCTAGCATTTTTAAAATTTGCCTGGACGTGTATCAGATGTTACTTGCCCTACCACGTATGCGCCGCGTCTCCAGTGTTGCCAGATCAACACTAGAAAATCAGTCTCATTACTTAATTTACACACTTCGTATATACGCACTATAAGATAGAGGCGACTGAAATGGATTTCTGGAGGCGTTCCGCGAGAATATTCCGCAGAGAGAAGAAGAGGAATGCGGATATAAGAAGAATAGTGGAGAAGCAGAGCACAGTAATAGAAGAAATAGAAAAGCAGAAATTGATATGGTTCGGGCACGTGATAAGAATGCCAAAAAGTAGAATGCCAAAGACTGTAATGCAATGGAGCCCGCCAGGTGCCCGGAAAAGAGGCAGGCCTAGGAACAACTGAAAAAATGGCATGGAAGAGATCATGGCTGGACGAGGGCTGTACGAGCAGGACGTGCTGGATAGGTTGAAATGGAGAACTAGGATTGACTGTATATATTGAAAACTATAATTCCTGCAGTACACTCTACATTGTTGATATATGTTGATACATTGTTGATAGGTTATTTTTAGAGTTTAATTTTTATTTATTTATTTATGTTTAATAATTGACTTTTTTTTAAAAGTTTTAATAATATTTATATTTTTTTTAAATCATTACTTTTTTATTTATTCGTATATTTTTATGTAAGACTGTAAGTCTGGTTTTGAAAAATGTGTATGTAACATAGTGCGTATAGGTTTGGTAGATTTACAAAATATATTTACAGTTAACAGTACGTAAGTAAAGTATAAAATATATGTTGAATATAGTGAGTTTATGTTGTATGTATGTTTTGGTATTTACAGTAGGATAATTGGTCTGAGAAAACCTCAAGTTTGAGGAAAAATCCTAGAAATATATATATATATCCTCAAGTTTGAGGAAAATCCTAGAAATATATATATATATATACAGACATTCGTTAAAAACATTTTTTTCGTACTGACGGGGCCCCAAAACATTTATTTCTTGTGAAAACTCATTTTCGAAAGTTTACCACGATCGCCAAACACTAGTGAGAGAAGTTTTTTTGGTACAAATATTTTCAGAAATTTGATGCTGAGCTACTATTTTTTTATAAAATGCTCTTGGCTACCTCTAAAAAACTGAAATTCCAAAAGTATTTAGGAATGATACAAAGCGGCTGTCATGCAAAGACCTGAAGTTTATTGACCTAGCGGTAAACACTGTGCGGTATATAGTTTAGGCTTGGGAAAAAGAACATTAAGACTCTTACAATACAAGAAGTTACTAACAATACAGACAAAGAAAAAAAAAATGAGGGAGTTGGGTTTCTTTGTATCCCCACCTGTGCCCATTCTTCCTTGAACAGTTTTTATTCTAGAAAGTTATATAATATCGTTAACTTAATACAATATTATTTCTAAGAAATATATCTCCGATTTATTTTGTTTACTGAAAGAGTAAACTTATTTCCATATAAAAAATATTGTATGTCTGCGCGGCAGACAGCCAAGGCGAGATGGCAAATAGCGGGTGAAGAACAAAAAATGAATAATAATGCAAAACAAATGAAAACGAGACTTACTCTCTGGTGACGGTGAGTGATAAATTGAAGAAGGGTTGATGAGACGAATGGCGGCCTGAGAAAGGAAGAGGTGGCGTATGTGTGTGCGTGTGTGTGGGTGCAGGCGTGTGAGTGGCAAAAGAAAGGAACTCAGGTGAGCGTAGAAGTATTGGAATGTTCCTTTAGAAGCGGATGATGCCATTGTTGAAGCGGCGGGTGATGGCGAGTCCACTAACACACAGGTGAAATAGCCTCGTGAAGGTGATGGCGCTAGAGATGAAACTGATTACTCACCGAGGAGTCAATGTTAATTAACACGGCAAATAGGCGCGAATAAGGCGACACAAAATTTAAAGGCGAAATTGACAGTACAACGCAGACTAGAAGAAGTGGTAAAACGGAGGTTAGCTAGTCGGGCGACAGAAGAAGAGAACGGCACAAACACTGTTGTTCAGGCAAACTGTAGAAGACAACTGAAGTAATTTTATAGGAAGAGAACGTTTTTAGAGTGTGGGAAAATAAATAAGGCGCGAACCCCTAGAGATGAAAGGAGCCGACAAGAGAGAGAGAGAGAGAGAGAGGTAAAAGGCGGGAAGGCGTGGCATATATGCGGCCGATGAAGTAACAATTTAGAAATAGCGAGGCAAAGTTAATCTCTCAAAGGTGCCGAGCCCTAACATTGTGATTTTTAGAAAATTCGGTAGATTGACAACTATATCCTTAACATTAATGGAAGTTGTGTGATAAACTTCAATAATATCTTAGTTTAACTTTTCATTAACAATAATCATCTACCAAAAATGTAAATGAATTTTTCCCTATACGACTGTGATATCACACTATCAAGTCAACCATCCAGAAGATGCGTAAGGGCCTGGCGCTCAAATGGGGCGCTACACTTTGTCTAAAGTCGATGACCATAAAATGCAGTAGGCAAACATGGATAAAAATCATTAATGACATTTAATCGGTTGATATTATCGTAGTAATTATAATTGCTGCATCGTATAAGTCAATAAAGTGACAATTTATTTATTTACAAGTGTTCACAAATTGGCCCACAAATATAATTAATTTTACTGGAACAATGATGTAAATAAATTCAACAAGCCAATAGATTATAGAGTTATAAAATTTAAGGAATCATGATAAAGCCATTATCGAAGAAATGAAAAAAAAAGTTGTAAATGTTGTCCAAAAAATTGGACCAACTGAAGGGTTACATAAGAGCCGCAAATGCTTAGGCTCTCACGCTTAAGAGAGACCCCACCCCGCACTCTTCACTATTTGCATTTTACACAAATTTATATTTACGAAATTTGTGAGGAAGAAGAGTCTATTGAGGACAGTATGGCCGGGCAAAGAGTGGAGTGGTTGACTGACGACGTAAAATGATAGCGTGGGCTGATGTGTCGCTTTGAAGAGCAAAGTTGCTGGTTGGAACTCTTCCTCATTCTAATAGTAGAATAGCTAGTGTGGCCAGCTTGGAGAAAACGCTAATAATAATAATAATAATAATATTTTATTTACAAAAAGTTGTTGTAAATATAATGCAATTTGTAGAGTTTGGTTGATGTTATTTTTGTTTTAGAGAGATATGTTTAAGTAATAAAGAATAACACATCACTAGTTTAAAAATAATATTAACTATAATGAATATGTTATAAATAACAATATTACAAGTTAATTGTAATAAATTAAATAAACTTACAAATAATACATGAAAACTCTTACATTTAAATATTCTGTAGCTAGATTCATTTTGAAATTCAAACTATAAACACTTCTTGGGACACTGTTGTAAGAAGAATGATACTCATTGTGAACCTTGAAATACGTTTGTTATAACAATTCTGGTATGTCCGAAGGGGGTATTTAGAAAGGTAATGTTTTGTATCTCTCTCTCTCTAACGGTCTCTTTTTATATGCACTTTGTCTTGGGATAGCATTGACCTCAGTGTGATAGTCCCTTAAAAGATTCTAAGTTCACTTCACTGCTCTAAAATATATTTAAAATATTGTTAAAATCACTACATTTCCAATTTCCAAAAAACGAAGACATTTTTCAAATTTATTTCATTTTTTTTTCCGTTTTCTTCTTCCATTAAAATCATCCTTCCACATAAGCATAAAATCAATGTAATTATGAATAAGTATTTTATGGCTTGAATTGAAATCCGTCTGCCGGTGATTGACGTGCAGGTTACAATAAATGAAAAAAATTTAAAAGATAACAAAATAAGTAAAATAATTTAAGTGAAAAACAAAAAGGAAAGTAGGTAAAATTTAGTAAAAATTTGAAGGACAAACTCGAAATTATTAATTTTAACAGATTTAATATATGGGTGTTTCAAAAAGGACTTTACAACTTTGAACATTTATATAAATTTATTCAAAAAAGGTACAGTGCTGGTTTTAGTGTTGTTTTAAAGGGAAACACATCAAGTTTTTTTTACCTTAAACTAAAGATGTTCTATGTGGCTTCCGTTGGTTATCCTGCAGACATCCCATACGTATTCGATTTCTTCCCAAACTCGCACTAGCATTGCAGGTTCAACTTGCTCAGCGGCGGCGTAGATTCTTGCTCTAAGTTCCGGTAGAGTGGCCGGCAAAGGAGGTACGTACACCTTATCCTTGATGAAGCCCCAGAGGAAGAAGTCCAGCGGTGTTAGGTCTGGGAAACGTGGGGGCGCAGCACGGCCAATCCATTGACCTGGAAAGCGGTCATTGAGAAAATCCCGGACGTCAGTCAGATAGTGTGGTGGTGCGCCATCTTGCATGAAGTACACATTTCGTTCTCGGTCATCGTCATCAATCTGTGGTATCAAAAATTGTTGTAACATATCCAGGTACACTAACCCGTTGATGGTTGTCTCTTGGAAAAAAAAAGGGGCCGTACATTTTCGTCTTGCTCAACGCAACAAACACGTTCACTTTAGGGCTATCACGAGCATGTTCCAATGTTTGGTGTGGATGTTCACTGCCCCAAATCCTACAGTTATGTGTGTTAACCTTGCCACTTATGTGAAAAGTTGACTCGTCAGAAAAGATTACCTTGTCCAAGAAATGTTCATCATCAGCCACTCGATTTAACATATCCGCACAGAAGTTCCTCCGGGCAATTTTATCAGTGTCTTTAATTGCTTGTAAAATCGACAATCTGTACGGTTTCAAATGCAAACGTTTTCTCAACACACGCCAAACCGTTGTATGTGCGACTTGAAGTTCACGAGATGCCCTCCGAGTCGATTTTCCTGGGCTACGTTCAAAACGTTGTCTCACTTGCTCAACGACTTCGTCAGATGTGCGTGGACGACCGGATGATTTCTTAAGCACCCCGTTTCTACAAAACATTTATGCCACTGATAAATTGTAGGCCTACTAGGAGGATCTTTAGCGTACTTGGTACGAAAATTACGCTGAACTGTTGTCGCCGACTTTGATTCTTCGAACCAAAACACACAGCTAGCACGCTCGGGTCCAGTGAAGGCAGCCATCTTTAACGTAACTGCCGCTAGCGCTTGTTGCGGCGCGATTCTGCACTAGCAAACTACGTGAGTCAAAACTTGATGTGTTTCCCTTTAAAACAACACTAAAACCAGCACTGAACCTTCTTTGAATAAATTTATATAAATGTTCAAAGTTGTAAAGTCCTTTTTGAAACACCCGTTATATTAATTTTCAAGGGAAAGCTGTGCAGAATTTATAGTCGGGCTCTGCACTTCATAGAGAGTCAATCCTGACAGTATGCGATACTTCCTATAGAACGATATTGACCAAAACAATCGCTGGCAGATCCCTTGTTGATATCTAAACAGAATATCAAGTTTTTATTTTTTCCGATGTTTCATTTTTGAGTTGATCTAATCACAAACAGAAATACGGAGAGGATAATTCAATTACAGAACTCTAAACTCGCTCTGACCAACTTCTAAAAATATTTTATTTTTGCATTGATTAGACGTTATGATTTATATTTTTTTGTAAAAACTTTGGTAATTCTGGTAAAAAAAAAAAAAAAATCTGTTACAATTGTAGTGTTTTCCTTTTGCAATAGTGAGAGGAAAGTAAAATAAATAAAACTTCCTTTGTAGTGTCCTGGCTGTTATAGTTGTTGGAAAAACTAGAAATAGAAAAAAGAATAAATTCCAAAGAATGTAAACAATGAAGGGAAAAAAGTGAAGAAAATGTTATTTTGTTTGTTATTATTGTTAAGATGATTGTATTGTCTTTGTTGTTATTGTTGCTTTTTGTCGTGAGTGAAAATTTTTAAGGGTGTGAGTGTGTGTGTATGTTTGTTTGTAATCTTAGTTATATCGTAGAAGGGAGTTTACGAATCCACCCTCTATACAAACTACAATAAATGAGTAGGTATATAACACTTGTGAGACTGAGTCATAGAATCATCTTAAAGGTTTTATTCTATCATACCGAAGCAGGGCTACCAATATTTTATCAACACACACACACACACACACACACACACACACACACACGTCATCATATGTGAGGGTGTGACCGACCTGACCCCACCATACTGACCCATTTAACACATTCCACTCGAAATAGATACACACACAAGATGACACTTTTGGCAATCTGCCAACTATGTAAATGTCCACTTAAATAAACATACCATCCTTCTTCTTTTAAAGTTTCACTTATATTATATACTTTTTTTAATTTTTTGTACTTTCTCTTACTTACTAAGAATTGCAATTGTTTCAAATTTTTGATATCTGAGTTTTCACCGGAAATACACGCTTTGAGGTTCCCTTTAATTGGTTTTTTGAACAAGTTTGTTTGTATAATATATGAGCAACATAGGATTACATTACATTACATTTTAAATGTTACTTGAGTCTGTGAAATATTTTGGTGGCTCTCTTCTGGATTACAATGTAAACATATTCAGTTTCCATCTGCCCTCAACATCTCTATATTTATGTTCCAAGCGAATGAGTAAAAAATTTCCAAGTTTAATGAAAAAACTGTCCATTTTATAATTTACATTAACCAGCATCAAGAGAAACTCGTGGGATTGTTTCAAACGAGATTTTTTTTTGTTTTTGTTTAACCATCCATTACGGAAGGTTGATAGTTCTGGGAAATGCTGACGCTAGTCTTAGTTACGAAGAAATTTGGTGACGATTGGTCAAGAAAGAAATATTCAATTTTGCCAACTTTTCTACAGATTTTCCTCTCTTTATCAAGGACAAAGAATTTTTAGTGGAACATTTTATACAGCATAGAAATGTAAACAAAGAAAAGTTAGTAGTTGTTTGTGTTAAATCGAATCGGATTTAACAAAAACAACAAATAGATTGTAGATTGTTGTAGGGGTTTATTGCAGTGCGACCTGAAAGATCTATCGTGCCCCCGGGAGCCTTCTCAGTGCACTGCCGGCCTCCAAGCAGTGTTCTCTAGCTATAGACAAAATTGCTCATCACCGGACAGTATGTTTAGAGGCTCGTAGGAAGAGAAAATCTAATGGCATCATGCCAGATTCGAACCCGGAACCTCCGCGTTGCTAGTCTAGCGCGCAACTACTGAGCTAATCCCTTCCTTCTTCCTTGGCTTACGCCAATTAACTAGGGACGTAGACCCTAGTTTTGTGCACTGTGTGTGTCCTTGTCTGTAAGGTGTGGAGTGTATGTAGTTTAAATGTATTGTGTACTATTCTGACGAAATCTTAACGATCTGGTCAGCAGGAACAAAGTTGCACTTTGGTGGGTGCCGGGACATGTTGGCATTGAAGGGAATGAGACGGCCGACGCCCTGGCCAAGATAGGCGCTATGACACCACTTTTGGGGCCGGAACCTTTTTGTGGGATTAGCGACCAGTGTCTGTTAGAGGAACTTAAGAAGGAGGAGGAGATGAAGAGATCTCAACTCTGGTACTCCCTCCCCAGTTTGCGGCTGGCCAAGATCTGCTTGGGAAACTATAACCAACGGAGGTCGGAGGCCTGCATTGGATTGAGCAGGAACAAGCTCCGTGTTCTTACGGGTTTCCTCACGGGGCATTGCCGACTTAGAGGACACCTGGTGAAGCTGGGTTTGGAAAGTGACAGCTCATGCAGATTCTGTGGGGAGTTGGAGGAAACTCCACAACATCTCCTAACAGACTGCGAGGCTGCCACTCAGAGAAGGTTCAGGAACCTGGGCAGCTACCAAGTGGAGGAGGGGGACATACCCTCTCTAGAGCCCGTCAGAATACTGGGGTTCCTTAGGGATCTCAGACGGATGGAGGTGCTGTAGAACGGATGTTCAATTGGACATCCGTTCGGGTGGCTGTGGGCAGGCCTGCGGCACCCAAGAGGCATAGCACAATAGACCGGAATCAAGGTCGCAGTGCGTTGGCACCCCGCTAAAAAAAAAAAAAAAAATCTGACGAAATGCATGGGTTACTGAGCTGTGGTAACCTGTGGGGTCGCTACTCCCAAATTAACTGCATGCAACAGATAACCCTTGCGGGCTAAGCAACTAGTAACTTTTAATTTTCTTTGTTTATATTTCTGTTTCTTCGTTGATCCACTAAAAATTCTCTTTCTATAATCTTCAAGACTATCCATATATATTAATGCCTTGATAAAGATAGGAAACTCTGTCGAAACCTTGGCATAATTGAAATTTATCTTTCTTGACAGATCCTCACCAAATTTCTTCATAAAATAATACTTCAACGGCTAACAAATATTTTCATTTTAATCTGGTATTTTATCCGTCATAGCATATGCATATTTCTTTTTATTCCCTGACCGGTTTCGGATTTTCATTGATCGTCAGAGTAAATTTAACAATCAACAGACAATCGACAAACAATCGAGTGTAACTGAAATATTACGTTTAAAGTGAACTCTCTACACGAACTTTACATGTTATCCAGCATTGTGGACCAATTCACATATTCAACTTTCATATAAGTTGACCTTTCAGTATAATGTATAATTCTCACTCTCTCTCTCTCTTTCTCACACCACACAGAGAGAAATATATCCCAGGCTGAAATAATTCTGTTCATAATTACCGGAACTCAAAACAAATACATTTCCTGTGAAAACATAATTACGAAAATTTTACACAATTGGAATATTTTATTTTCAATTTATTTTTATGTATAATGGCAAATAAATTAAAAATCGACTGAAAAATTGCAAAACACGAGATAATAGAATGTTGTATATTGTTGCAAAATGATAACAAAAAACACCTGGAAGTTTGGTACATACATTGATAACGCTGGAAATTGCAAATATCATTTTGTCCTTCATAAACAAATGTTGAAATTCATTCAGCCGTTGTTACATACAAGTTTGCATAATATGGCAGTTTCTAAACCATTATTTTCCTGAAAATGTTAAGCGTAATTCCTGGAAGTACTTGCAAACAAATTTGCATGGTACTTACTGTTTGCAGATTAATAGCTAATGATTGTAGATAATATTATATACTATGTTTAAATAAAATCGTATAAAAGCTAAAACGTCACATAAAAAGATACACATAACACTTTTCTCTTAATCATTGGCATCATTAGTTATACTAAATTACTAAATAAATTAAAAAATAGATCATAAATAAATATTTAATTGTGAATGAGGTTTTGAAGTTTGGTTTAAAAAAAATATATTATTGTACGAAGCAGAATTTACATGAATGCA
>JAAEAF010004156.1:0-27872 GCA_011037195.1 Triatoma infestans
CCCCCCCCCCCAATTATTAAATGCTAATCTAAAACACCCTATTACTTAATCGAACATCTCAATAATGAGCAGACACCTGGGAAACCGATCGATTGGCTATAAGATTTTACAAATGAACAGGCCATTTATTCCCTGATGTTGCTAGAGTAGATTAATCTCTTCCATTTTTGCCCACAGAGTGACTAAGCAAAAACTACAATAAAAATTCGACCTCAACTTTCTTTATAAGAATTCAAGGTCGTACATGTTGTAATGATAATCTCTGGAAGTTTGTTTACCTTTGGAAAAAAAATAATAAACTGGTCATTCCATAGAGATAATTGTTAAGTACATTTATCTTCCAACCAACGAGATATAAAAACTTCTCACACTGATATAAAAAATTATAATGAATAATACAGGGCCACGCCCCTCACTTTACGTTCCTTTTAAATACTTCTATGGAATTTTTCTTTGGCTTTTGTTAGCTATTATAAGATTACCTTTTTTTTGTGAGAATTTTTTATTTATTTACTTTTTTAATATTAATGTCCACTTAAAAAAAAAATGATGGGTTTATTCATATGTCATTAATGTAATTTTTATTTTATTATTATCTTTATCTTTTTTTATTGTGGTAAAAAAGGGAATCAAACATAATAACTAAAATTGCTTATTTTAGAATGAATCGTTCACTCATATAATATTAAATTTAATTCAGATAATGGAAGTTACGGGTGCAGATGCAAAGAGGACCGTTTTCCTTTCTTTAAGCACGACAAGAAAAGGGGATTCTTGTACTTCCTCCAGACGTAAACCTCTGGAAAATTTAAGTAGAATGTTCTACCAATTTTGATTGTAAACTTGGTGTTCTAATTATTTAGACGTCATATAGAGACCTATATCTTTTTGTCTCAACATTTTCCCTTGGATTTTGGGGAACCCTAGGTTGTAATGCTTCACTATAAAGGACGTTTCATTCTAACTATAGTTCCCCCGCCTATAATTGAAGGATTTGATGTGCGCCGTTGTGTGTGTGTGTGTGAGTATATATTTCATACTAAATTTTTTAAATTTTCACAAAGTAGCTTAATAGCAATGTAACTACAATTGTCTAATTGGCATAGTAAAAAATAACTTTTCGACCTCAAGATAGTTTGGAATTCTTCTTTTCTTTCTACATCGAATGGTTACTTCGGTCATTCGACGTCTGGCAACCCAGTATACTTTACTTCCATAAAATTCAGGATAGTTTCTAAATGCAATGACGTCATTTCCTCTATGTAGCGAAGTGGACAAATAGGAGAGTCAGTCAATGCTACATAAGATGGCCTATTGTAATTTGTATAATTTTCTGACTGATTCTATTCTTCCGACTTGATTTGTAGACTTGACTCTAAGAACCACAGATGGTCAGCTTATTTTCGATTTCACTCACAGCCCAGAAATGGCTGTCATGGTCGTCTCGTTACTGGCTGCCGCCCATTCGCCATACATTGTTGTGTGCATGGCAGAGGGTGTAAAGCGTAGTTAATGTGCGCCTGGATCGCGGTATGGCGCCTTGATGCAGTTGCTGGTGGAACTGATGGTGCCTTTTTAAGTAATCATGATCTATTGCTTTCCTAAACAGTGAACCTCCCTTGAAGACGGGTGATTTCCAAATATCTCGCAGCATCTAGAATTCCATTGGATGTGCTGCATTCAAGTACGCTTCTGGATCGGTTACAGCCAATTCTTAGTTACATGACTTCATTTCGCCTTCGTAGTTAGAGGCTGAAAATCTTACATTTATCGCAATTTCATGGACTTAGAGAAAACTAAAGCACCGTTCTAGTCTAACATTGTTTGTGTTAGTCTAGTAATCGAGTCAACACTACCCTAAAAGAGGCTATTGCAATATGGGTGAAAAGACGGTTTATAGCACAGAAGGGTTTCAACTTAAAGACGTGTAAGTGTTCTGCAGCAACGTTCTTTCTTCTAGCGCCTTCTGCTGAACCAATCGGATAAATATGTGCAACCAGGAAGGAGAAGAGTCCCTTTCATCGATAAGGCAGAAATCTTCCTCAGATAGAAAACAAAATTTTCGAATGCATTCCCATCGTTTAGTTGTAAATGTGATTTCTATCGTTTAATATCTTGTTTGGTTATGTTAAATAGTTTCAACAGTCTAAAATACATCACCAAATTCCACTTCATCAAGAATAACCACAAAAAAAGTTTTTAGGTGATTGTACGGAAAATTACTTTGTTTATTATTTTAATATATGATGTTTACTTTTTTTAAATATATAAAACTCATATCATAATATAAAAATAGATTATTTATTATGAAAGATTCAATATGGATGGCCTAATTAAATATACAAAAAAAAGAAAAAAAAAAGAAAACAGTTTTTGATGTTGGAAGCCAATTCCAAAATTATAAATATTACCCTCTCCTCTCTTCCTCTGTGTTGTTTATTTTTATACCACAGCCTCCTATATTAATAGCACATACTGACGGAAATATCCCATTTTGAGCTCATGTTTCTTTTTTGATTTATAATTTTGAATTCGTCGGTTTAGACTTTTTAGTACCAATTTTTATAATAACTGAATTAGGAACACAAAATTTATGTTAGTATGCCACTAACGCCACTTCGCCTTCTTATTTATTTATTTATTTACTATCTAATCTTAAACTGATTTTTTAAACTAAATCTGATCTAAACTGAAATTTTCCGTGGGTTTTCATTGTTTTGCTTTTTAATTGTTCATTTATTTTTTTTTACTTTCTCTTATTGCTGTAAGAGAGGAAGGATTGCGATCATTTTTTCTGGGTGGGCGGTACCTGGGCTCTCGCGCATACCCGCCTCTAACCTGAATGGGGCCGCTAACGCTGAGCGTGACTCCCCAAAACAATGGAAATAAGCTAATCCTAACCTACGAATTCCCCCAGTACTCGATATTCCTGGGGGGGGGGTACAAAGAACCTAACCTATTCCTAACCTATTTTCCATTTATTCCAATAGTTAAAATTTATGTGAACCTTTACACACTAAGCTCATTCATTCAACCTTACACACTCTTACGCCCCTCAGTACTCAATATTCCTGGAGGGTACAAGAAAGCTCTACATCTAACCTTTCGAACTAGCCTAAAACTAAGTGTCATACACCGCTAAACTGAAATCTGCATTCACGCAATAAATTACTTTCATCCCAAACATGCAAACTACCTACCAGATCAGCTCCTATCGATCCATTCCATTCTCCTTTTAAATGCTTCTTCCGCAAAACGCCTGAAACCTCTGTACACAGCACCGTTTTCGAGCAGCAGGGATAGACTATTGTTCTCCAAAGCAACGTGGAACCCAATCTCCCTCTGCAAGCGCTGACGTAGATCAGAATACAGAGGGCAATCCAACAACACGTGCTCACTTAGCTCCTCCTGTCCACATTTACAGCTCCCATCCCCCACCAGACCCATCCTTGGCTATTTACCATTCTACTGTCCGTGCCCAGTGACCAACCGTGAACCGCATATGACAGTTCATCGGAAATATTGCTACACCCCCCCACTTCACCTCCGGCAAAAGCGAGAGCATTGACCTCCCCTTGGCAGAACTCTTCCACCTTTCGTTCCACTCCCGCAATTATAAGATATCCAGATCTGGATAGGCTATGTCCCTGGCCCAGCTCGCTATGTCTTCCTTGGGTGGGGCGATATCCAAACTAATATTACCCAAGTTTACCGCCCGACCCCGCTGTAGAAAATATCTACCCTCCTACCTAACCACTTCCAGATCAACGGAAGCAACCCGTCAGCACCTGCGAAGCCTCCATCGACACGTTGCGGCTAAACCTTCCTATTGGGAGCAGCAATGAATGCTGCGTTGCCGACAACTGCTACATTATCCGGGCCTGTGCACCTTATGCACCCAAACTGAAGCGCAATAAATTATTGCGATCATATATATTTTCACCAGAAATATAATGTCTTTAAGGTTCCCTTAATACAAAAATGTTTTTCAAAGAAAACAGCGCCAAAACATTGAACAAAGATAAATAATATTTCAAATTTTATGCAGAACTCAGCCTAAAGTCGGGGAATAGAACCCCTACACCTAACGCATTCTACAGGTTATTTTTTTTTAACCTTTATGGTTTTTTTTTGTAATTTTTATTCTTTGAAGTGTTTGGGATGGGTGTGAGGTTGATTGATTGGTGTTAGAATAGTGTTGATTGGCCGTTATAATGTAAGTAAATTTTTAATTAATATCTATTTGAAATGTGGTTATAATAACAAGTACAGTCTATTCAGAACAGTGATACGAGCGTGTACGAATTAGACTCACGTAGGGTTATTTTTTTGTTTCCCGAACGCGCTTCAGTGAGGATTCCGCCTCTCGGGAAAAGATCGCCACTTTTGTGGGGAAGGAAAAAAAGGGGCGCAAGGGAGAAGCTTCCCGATTAGGAAATATAAGCCCCCGATTGACAGATATAGAACAAAATACTTTTTTTTATTATTTCCTTGTTTAAACACCCCCTCCTTGTATTTTACATTTTATGTCTAATTGAAATTAGTGGCGCTTATTAATTTCTAAACACAGAAATAGCGTATTAAGCAAAATATATGGTTTCAGTGATTAGATATGTTACAAACAAAAGACCTGTAGAATGCGCTAGGTGTTCGGGGTCCTATTCCCGACTTTTACTCAGAACTCTTTAAAATCAATATTATTTTTTTTTTTTTAAATGTTTCAAATAAAAGTTGATACACTACTTTTATTTGTTTAGTATTCCAAGTTTAAAGAAAAATTTTATGGCCGTTTTTTAGAAAATTTCAAAAAAAATTTAAAATTCCACTTTAAGTTAACTAATTTTTTTCAAATTTAGAATTTTAACAGTGCTTCTAATGTACGTATATATTAATATTATATAGATGGTATAAACATAGATACATTATACTGAAATGACACATTAGAGTTTGGAGATGAGCATAAAGCCAGTGTTCCCCTAGAACCTCCAAATAGTGGGAGAACCTCCAATAATAGTGGCAGGTATTTATGTGTGTAACTAGTATACGAAATATAATCAAAATAGTTTGGAGCCATTTTTGAGAAAATCGCGAAAAACTTAAGAAAAAAAAGAATCTGTAAAATTTGCGCTTTTCAGTTGATGCTCATACCCTGGAAATTATTTTGATAGAACTTACGAAGTCACTGGGTTAAAGAATCTAAAATTAAATCAACTGTGAAATTACACTATGTAAAATTTTCTAAAAATATATATTGTTATAGTATTATTTTTTAGTTTTAGCGACTTTATTCAAAATATTGTGACCTAAAAAATTGTTTATTTGAAAAATGACTATTATAAAATTCACTATTTTATGAATGAAATGTGTATCATTTATTTGTTAATTTATACTACGCTATGTACAGTTTAATTAATTTGACAGACTTGATGACATATAAATAGAAGGGCGTGTATTTTTTTTTTTGTAATATTTTTATACTGATTGTACTTCCGCCATTTTTTTTTTTATTTTAATTCAATTTTTCATTGAAATAAAGTGTTCGAAAATAGTGATAATTTGTCGTAGGTCGGTGTTGTGACCTTGTAAACTTTGTCACATTTGTAAATGTCTTATAACCTTGCCCTTGAACATTGTTTTGCCCTTGACTGTACATTAGTTGGCTCTAACTAATAATGCCATAGGGTGACATTTTATTTGGACTTTAACGGTTTTACATTTGAACTTATCATATTACATGGGGGGGTTTTTGTAGTATTAAGAACTTTTTTAGAAAAGGTGGGGGAGAGTGAGAGAGAAGAAATGTTTTACTTATAATGGCGATCTTGCTGGCGATATATTATAATCTGATGTGAAACACTCATCGATTTTCTTTTATTCTAATTAATACAATTTAATCAAGAAATTTTTCTTTAAAATGGCAACATTACAATATTTAATTTGATTGGCCCATCAAAATGGTAGCGGGGATTTTACTTGTATACTTGAGCTGCCTTACGTGGAGCGCTCTATGTCAAAACTCGGTAAGCTTGTGCAAATTTTATATTTAAACTAACTGACATACCTATAATACCCACACTAAAATCAAATTTTTTTGCAGAAAAATGTTTCGATAAATTTCTAATCTTTGCGAAATCTTCATGTCTGATCGGATGGTAATGCTTAAACGAAATGCCAAGTTTGAACTTACTGCAACTTTTTTTGTTTTTTGAGATATTCTCCAAGTACAACACACATACAGACAATACGCTCAGCGCCCGCTCTAGGCGCCAAAATTTAGGGGCGCATGTGGCTGTAAATTGTGAGGAAAATATTGATGTGTTAAATACTCAATTAATAGAAAATTTCACATATCGATTTTTTTCGTATGCTAAAAATTTACAGTGCATAACGTCTTTATATTCTCAAAAGCTAAAACGTATTTATATACCTGAAAGCTAAAAATATTTACACTATTATTGAAAAATTAACGCAGAATTTGTAAAGGACGATTGTTTGAAATGCATATATTTCTCTGAACAGAATAGCATTAGCACGCGAGCAGTGTACTGCTTCAGCATGTGTTTGAACATGCATACACTTGCTTAAGGGGCGGCAGTTTTGCCTATTTGTCCGGGGACGTAACCGCGGGCGCTCCTTCCACCACTCCACATTTACGTCCAAGGCGTTGCAAGAGCAGTTGTGGCACGACTACAACGGGACAAGCTCCCATCTATCCCAGGCATACTGGGAATTACCAAGATCTATGGGAGGAGTTGAAGGCGGACCCGATTTTGGGTCTGCCTACGGACATAATGACTCCTAGGTATGACTTCGAAAAACCCTTCAAAGTCTTGATATTAGACAGAGGACCATGGAAGAACTGGCCGCCAATTACAGGCGAATCTGTGTGGTACGCGGACGGGTCCAAGATGGAAGATGGAGTAGGAGCCGGCGTGTACGAGGCTCATCCGAGATGTAATATCTCGGTGAGGCTGGGAATTCTAGCTACGGTCTTTCAGGCGGAGCTAGTCACGATTATTATCTGCGCCGCCGAAATAAGAAGACGGGGAGTGTATAACTCCAGTCTTCATTTATTCGGATAGCCAGGCTGCTCTGCGGGCAATTGACTCGTGGGGGATCAGCTCAAGGCTGGTGTGGAACTGCCTAGGTGCACTCAGGGAAATTAGTAGCCATAATAAGGTCTTCCTGGTTTGGGTACCTGGGCACTCGGGTTACAGAGGCAATGAGGCGGCGGACCGCCTGGCCCGGGAGGGTTCAATGAGAGCACTTATCGGGCCGGAGCCGTTCTGTGGCGTCTCAAGATGCCTCAGGAGTGCATCCATCAAGACATGGATGCAGGACCGATCAAGACATGGATGCAGGCCAGAGGCAGGCGAAAAAGTTTATCTATAGCCACTCGCTCAAGCTAACTGCGGAATTACTCCAATTAGGCCGGGCGGCCATAAGGATAGCAGTTGGCGTTCTCACTGGCCATTGTAGATTAAATAAGCACATGCATCGCATGGGCCTGGCAACGGATAGCAGGTTTTCGGATGGCAGGTTTTGTCACGAGGAAGAGGAGACGGCACTGCACGTGGTATGTCAGTGCGAGGGGCTGGTCTGGCTAAGGTACCGCCTCTTTGGTAAAAAGAAGCTGGTGCCAACAAGCCTCAGCCAGGGCCCTCTCTCGGACCTATTAAGTCTTCTAAGGCAAGCAGGACTCGAGAGGGTGCTCTGATGGCGGGTGCTCTGATTGACCACCTGGGAGCCCCCCCCCCAATTCCACAGTTCGGTTAAGGACAGGATAGGGGGAGGGTCTCCAACTAGGGGGGTGCCACAATAGATCCTTGGGGTGTCGCGGTGGCGTAGGCTGAAGAGCCAATTCCCCCGTTAGAATCTAATCTAACCGCGGGCGCTGTACGCTAAAAACATTTTTACTCTTACTTATAAATCTTCATAGTTACCTTACCTTGTAAGGCCTTGATTTTTCCTATTTTGTCATTAATCCCTGTCACGTGTTATATTTTTTGTACCCTCAACTGTTTAAATATGGCTTATTCGATTTTTCATTACTGTCAATATGAGCCATTAATTCTGTCTTTATCTCTCAAATCTTTGGAACATCATTTTCTTCGGCATTGTTATCTTCAGGATCTCTGTTATCTAGGGTTTAGCTTTCTTTTGATTTTTGTAAGAGATTTTGTATTTCGAACTTATCTTGAGGTCTGCTGGAGAGAGAGCAAAATATGTTTTTAGAAAATGGTGGTTTACAGTGACTGCAATTGTTGCACATGACTTTCTCATATATATGTACATGGAAATAACCCTTTAGAATTTAGCATGCCACTTATCCCCCTCCCCCAAAAACCACTCTTAATTGAATTTTCCCCGAAAAATGTTCCAAATAAAACTTATAGCTCATTATAACGTGTACCTTGGCATGCCAAATTAAAAAAAAAAAAAAAAATCGTAACGGTCGTTTTTTAGTATATCACACAAAAAAAAATACTCAGTAAAAAGATATTTCCGGTTGATGATGAATTTTGGCAGATAACTTCCTGTCGGATCACATTGTGAGACCCAAAAGGAATGTCAAATTTGAACTTTCTGCGAATTTTTGTTTTTAAAGCTCTGCTGTTTTACATAGATTTTTCGTATTCAGGGGATCTTAAAACGTGTATTTTCAGTGAAAACCAAAACTTGACGTGATGTTTTCCTCTTACAGAAGTAAGTGAAAGTAAAAAGAGAGATGCAAAAAATGTATTAATAGCTGCCCTAAAAATCCTATTATAGAAATTTAATAAAAGATTTCATATAAAATTCATGAAACCCATTATTTCAATAAAAAAATCAGTATATCATATTCTGTCATCCGGTTTCGGATGGTTGTGATATAAACAAACAGATATACAAGAATATACCGAAAGAAATATTTTAAATAACTCCCTTATTCACTCATTAAAATTCATGATACATTTATAGAAACCGTTAAGAAATATCTAGACAAAAATAACTAATAGATAGACAAAATTACAATTTTGGAAATAATTAATAGTCTTTTAAAAAAGTTTGACACGTTCATTTAATAAAAAGAAAGTATTAACATTCAGTTGTTTTAATATTAAAGGATGTTCTGTTTATAGTATTGCGCATGCGTCCATTCAAACTGAATGTTTTATTTATAATCACCACTAAATATAAACAGGTCACTTCTTGTTAGTATCCTCGATCTATGTAAATTTTATTTAAATTTTTTATTTACAGTTTATGTAATATTGTAACATTTTTTCAAAATTTAAATATGGTATCTTATAGTTTAAAGTGGTATCTAATATTGGGCGCTGTATGCTTTTATGTGCTTATAATTTTACCAAGGTAACAATGAGATTGTAAAATGCTTGTCTTGGCTTTTTTTTTTTAATGCTATTAATTGTATTCGTAAAATTTTTCGTCTTGGTCGATTTTTTTACTTCGGACGTCCACCGGGAACGACAACTATCGACTAAGCGATCAGGCACTATACGCGCATGGGATCGTCCACTATAAGCGACTTTGCGCAACTGTCACTTCGCATTTATGGTTCATAGCTCGGTGTTCTGTGGGTGCTTTTAATTCTGTCAGTTCTCCGGTGATTTTTTTAAAACGAATACTGAGAACTTACTATACTTTTTGGAGAGGCCCTACCTCATATAAGAAGAAATCAGTGTTGGATAAACATAATACTATAAAGAAGGAAGTCAATGGGAGAATTCAATCATCCTCTGCACAAAGATTTGCAGAAAGACCCCTAGAAGTTCTTCGATTATTACAGGATGCGTCCACTACATTTTGAATCTTAATAGAGCCCAACCCCATAGAGGTTTTTTTTTCCCACGAACTGCATATATTAATTTTTCAGTATCTAGTTCCATATTGGTGACTATTACATAATACAAGGCGAAATAAATTTTTAAGAGTGACAGGCGGAACCAAAAACGTATTCTATACTGGCGACTGACTACAAGCAGCAAATCCTATTCTAGGGGGACCTGTCGCTTGTCGCGCGAAGTAAGCTGCTCAAAGTCACTTGTAAAGCACACGGTTTGTAGCCGTTTATAATCGCCTAGTCACTCGTTGACGCATCCAGTGAACGACCGAGCCTTGTTGATGGTAAGAGGAAGTATTGGAATCATTTAAAATTTTAGAAATACATGTTTTCAGGCCTCGTGAGAACGACAAAAAAAGTTTTTAACGAATTGTCTGCATAATATACAGTGTTGCCAGGTGTAGGGGAAAATCCCTCTTGTAGGGAGATTTAAGGTACTAAAGGGATTGAGGGATTTTTCATTGAAAATGTATAAAACGTATGGAATATTCACAGTACTTTAACTGCACAAATTAATTTTTTTTAAATTCAATTTTTTTTCTGCTTGGATATCCCTGTTTGAATATGAGCAAGAGTTAGTGGCATTGCAATATAGTCACATGGAGTAGGTTACAGTCGGGTATTCCCCTTTTTAATTTCGTTACTTTGGAGAATCAGAGCATATTGCTCAATTGCTGTTTGTTCGTGCATATATTAGTCATTATGTCTTGTAGTATTGTGTGCAACTGCAACTTAAGTATCATGTGACCGTTTGATTGACCTCTTTCTAAAGTAATATATTTTTTCTTTAGTTAATAGTTGGATCTTTTACCGCACTTCATCAAAAAGTGTTAATTTTTTTGTTCTTAAGTGTAAGGGCTAAAGTGATTAATGTAAATGGGGCTGATTCATGTGTCTTCACTTCCAGGTTGGTGTTAGAATGTTCTAAAAGACTGGAAGAGCATTCTTCTCTGAAGAATGTGCTTCTAGTCTGGGTGCCAGGTCACATGGGAATTTTTGGGAAGGAGGAGGTGGATAGGTTTGCCAAATTAGGCGCCTCTCTTCCTTGCATTGGCTCCCGAGCCTGCTGATGGCGTGTCTTCTGGCATATGTCTGTCAGGCTTCCAGACATGGACCGCTTCTCAGCATTCATCCTTATGGATGAGCTCAGTTGGTTTTCGGCAGTCCGAAATGCTCATCGGGGGCCCGGACAAGGCCATTAGTGAGACGTTGCTGTGTTTTTCACGGAGAGCTCTCAGGCATCTGGTTGGATCTCTTACTGGACTTTGTGGTTTAAGGAGGCGTCTCTACATAATGGGGCTCATGCCGGATTCATTTTGTAGAGTTTGTGAGACAGAAGAGGAAACACCCATCCATCTTATGACAGATTGCTTGGCTTGTGGGGAAATTAGATACAGGACCTTTGGTCGGAATAAGATAGGATGTCTGTGGAAGAGCTTAGGCTATTTCCGCTTAAGGTTATTGTCCGATTTATTCGGACTGCGGTGAATCTTAGATGGATTAGATCCAGGTCTGGATTTTTGTTCTAGACCCGGTTTGTTGTTGTTTTTCTTGGGGTAGCTTATGGCCCAGTGAGGCTATGGACAGCGTAGGGTTTCCCTCCCCACAGACAAATAATAATAATGTAAATGTTGAAGAAGAGGATGATATCGAAGAAGTTTAGAGCTGCGTAGAGACCATGTTGGTTACTAGGATTATCTTTATTAAAGTAAACAATTTTTGTAGTGAAATGTTATTTAAAAATATATTCATATCAAATCAAAATTCCTAAGAATTTAAGTCTGTAGGGATTTTTGTGCTAAAAAAAGGGATTTTTCAGAGAGTACGAGGGAATTTATATTGCCACGACCTAGCAACACTGTGCATAGATGTAAGTAAACAACATATCAAAAAAACGAAAAATCAATAGGAAACTCAAACTTTTATGTGTATTCCATTTAGTCGCTAACACTACCGCATCTGACACGAAGATTTCAATCAAAATTGTCCATCAACCGGAAGTGCGAATTTGTTGAATAGGTTTTCCTTCATTTTATTTTTTTTACGACGTTCTTGAAAATGGCTTCAATGATTTTTCTCTTTAAACTTTGAATATCAGTTACACGCATAAATTTCGGGAAAATTGATTTGGGGGGGCCGGGGTTGGGGTAATAGTAAAACTTCATGCATATTCCAAATTTGAAAAATATATTAAATGCATGTGCGACTCTACAAAATGAATCTTCGTTTTTTTTTTGTTTTTTTTTTAATTTTTCAGAAAAAAAAGAAGAAAATGATTTAAACGTTTCTACGGAAATTTGAAGCATAAAAATTGCAAATATTATTTGGTTTGTTCAATGTTGTTTTGGTGCTGTCTGCTGGACAATAATGTAATCACACTTTTGTACCTGCCTGGGTAGATACTTGTCCTCCCCCCACTACCTCTATATTTAACAAATAAGTAAAATTTGAAGTTGAAAGAAAATCTGTCATTTTATATTTTACTAGCTAACCCGACCACGCTTCGCTGAGCTCATTCTGATTTTTAGGCTTACCCATGCTTGATTTTGATAATTTGTTTCGATGCTTTGGAATACCCTTTGTACTAATTCTTCTTTTGAATGTACAGTATTGCAGAAATTAGATGAGAATGTGATTTTTCCCGTTTCCGGATTTGTAGGAGCAGTGCCGTTACCGAGTTCGAGTAATTGTCTTGAAAATATGGCTGTTGGATCGTTTTGAAGTTGAACTCTCATATTCGTTGTTAAATGAATTTTTTTTTACTGTGCTCCAAACAGTTGAATATTTCAAGCAGGCATGCAATTCATCAGCCAGATAGTAACATAAATGTTCCACCAAATGGAGCCTCATTATTTCGCAAGTCTTTTAATGCATGGTCTAATCTTCCAATGACTTCTTATAAGCCATTATACACTCATCCCATACAATGATTTTGCACACCCGAAGAACCTTTCCCATTCCTGATATTTTAGAAATGTTATGTTGGGTTTTCTGTGAAGTGCATGTTTAAGTCATGACAGTTTAAGAGCCGAATGCGCTGTCCTACCTCCTTCCATCAACGTAGCAGCAATACCGAAGAAGCAATATGCTAACGCAATATGGCCGTTTGAACGGATTTTAGATCGGAATTTCCCGTTTCCGTGGGAACTTCGGAATAGAGGTACTTATAAGTAGTTGAGAAAGGTTCAGAGAGTGAGCCGCCATCGCAACGCGTCTGATTCTGTCTATTTCTGCCAACCTCGCGAAACGCTCGAAGAAGTTCCCGTTTTCGTGGGAACTTTGGAGTAAAAAGTATATATAAACATTCTTATATAGAATTGCAACGTTGTGTAAAAATTTCAAGTCAATTCATCGACTACTTTTCGAATTTTGCGGCCACAAACATATGGATGCTGAATTTTTATACATATAGATGATTGTATTGACAGCAATCAGTGAAAGTCGTGTGAGTGTTGCTTACAACAGAATTTTTAATTTTTTATTATTTTTTTTAATTGACCAATATAATTAAATATGCGCAACAAATAGATTTATAATTTTTATTAAATACATCGTTTGCATAATTTTTAAAAATGGTTTGCATAATTTCAAGTTACACCTGCTTGTACAGCTGTCCTGCAGCGCAGCTGCTTCAATAAATATGTTTCAGCTTTTTCTACTTAATTTTTTTTTTTTTCATTCCTAGCTCTTTCCATTTTTGTTTGTCTTCTTTATCGGTATTTTTCGTTTTGAAAAAGTATAATAGGATCCGAAGAGAGGGATCTAAAGCAGAGAGAGAGAGAGAGAGAGACACACACACACAAATTGAGAGTCTCACTCGCTACTTAGGCCAGACTAGAGTGGGAGATTATATTTATATACAACAGCAGCATTAACCCTACAAGGGACAGCCCTTAGAACAGTTTATACAGCAGTTACAACGCGTCAGCAACCAGCTACCACCCCCTTTCTTCACTCACTCTAAATCTCTCGCTACCAATTTCTTATATACGTGTAAAGTCCTGGCAGTTTGTGTTACACTTTCTCATTATACAGTGTTCAGCATAATTTCCAATTTATTTATCTCTCAAACCCAATTCTCTCCTACTCATACCCATTATAAAAAGTCTATAGTTGTATTCCGTGACTTTGTATACTATTTTTCCTATTAATTTCCCAATTTGCTTGCAATATGTTAAACATGGCTGGGGTGGTATTCTCTCTGGTTAGTCCTTCCATGATTTTTCCCTTATTTTTATCACTTTTTACGCATTTCAATTTTTTTTTTTTTTACGCATTATCCAAATATTCATTATTCACCAGCGCATCAGATATGAAGATTTCCCAAAGATAGAAATGTATTTCACTTTTACTTGACACATTTTTACTGAAAATATTGATTTTTTAGAGGGGGGAATCATGTAAGTCTGTCGGTTTAAATTTAAATTTGCACATGTTTTCCTTGTTTTTACATTATTGCGCTTTACATAAGGCCGCTCAGGATATAAGTAAAATTCTTACTATTATCTTTTATGGCCAGGCCAACTATACATCGTAACGTTGCGATTTTAGTGAACATTTCTTGTTTAAATTGTAATAATTAAGTGTAAAAGCGAGTCATATATGTTTTTTTAACAACAGATTTTTTTTTTTTAACATTCGTAACAAACTCAAAAAAAATTTAAGATCCACTTGAAATGTGTTGGTGTGATGTGTTGTGTTGTTGGATTTTTGTAGGGTAGCTCGAGCGGTTTTGTAAAGAGCTTGTCTGTATGTATGCTTAAGATAGAGATAGAAGTATTAGATATAGAGAATAAGAACCACTTTTAAATAAATAATTTTAACTATATATTAAATTAGTAAATATACAAGGTAATTGTGAATCTTGAATTGACTTTTAAATGCACCGAATCGAATAACTCGTAGCCAGATTGATTTAACTCAAATATTTTAACTAATAACCTGGCACTGAATTTAAGAGAGTGATTCCTGATATAAATGTTCTGATTGAATGTCTAATTCAGACATTTCTTGAAAGAATGCCTTCTCTTGGTAATTCAAATTCTCCCCGGTGAGATGGGGCAAAAGACAAAGCTAACTAAGTTCTATGGCCTCTCTTCTAACGATGGTCTTCTACCTGGGTTTTACCCTTTTTGTTAACCAACTTGTATTTTTCTTTCAAATCATAATTTTCTTCAAATTATATTTATAATATAATTTCTGGCACCCATCACACACTCAATGAACAACACACATGATTGTTGCCCATATGTGTAGAACACGTAAACTCAATTACTGTAATCAATCCCCGTACGTGTGTTTCCGGTGAAAAACACCAGTGATGGCGCACTTTTGGATGGTAGATTTTTGACGAAAACCTTATTGTCTGTTACATACGGTGATGCTTAAACGGAATATCATGTTTGAGCTCCGGCGATTTTATTGCTTTCTTTGAGATTCACAGATAAATCTAGGTTTTGCTGAGGTTATTAAACCAACACAAACTATAATCAATATTAAAAAAAATCTGGTGTGAAACACTCACACAACTTTCTCTTACTCCAGTTCTCAAAATTATAATTGACTAATTTATAGTTTGTGTACCAAATTTAATGAAATTCGTCGAAAACTGAAAAACTGTTCAGTAAAAGCGCACTTCCGGTTTACTCATTTTCTTGAAACTCGGAATTTTTGCCATCTATTTATTTCTAATTGTTTTTCTTTGAATGATAGAATTGTATGATCAACTATGATAGCACTTTAGAGAAAAACATAACCCCACCCCTCCTCCAAAAGAATTTTTGCAGAGAAATGTTTTAAATAAAAGTGGTAGATCTTTATATGTTTAGTTTATATAAGTACTTTCAAGGAAATCATCGGAGACAATTTTGAGAAAATCGCGAAGAGCGGAAAAATCATTTACTAAAGTGGTAATGTAAAAGCACTTCCGGTTATCCGATTTTTGAAACTCGGAATTTCAACAAATTATTCAATTCTAATTAACATTATTTAGGTGTTAGAATTGTTTGATAAACCGAAATAGCACTTTAGATGATAACCTAACCCCACCCCTCCCCCATAACTGCCCTTAAATGAATTTTCCCAGAGAAATGTTTCAAATAAAACCTTAGTTCCTTGTGTGTGTAGTTTATATGCCAAGATTGAAGAAAATCGTCGGAGCCATTTTTGTGAAAAACGCAAAAAAGTAAAAAAAACTGACAAGTAAAGTGGTACTTCCGGTTGAGGAATTTTGTCAGATGACCCACTGTCAGATCCCGTGGTGATACCTAAACGGAATTTCAAGTTTCAACTTCTACGATTTTCTCGTTTTTGAGCTATGCTGTTCACTATATACAACAACACACAGACCATTTGCTAAAACTACTTTTTGGACTCAGGGGACTTCAAAACGGATATTTCCGGTGAAAACTCGATATCGAAAATTTGACACGATTACAATACTTCCTCTTCTTACTAGGAGTAAGAGAAAGTAAAAAAAAAAAAAAAAAAAAAAAAAAAAACCCACATTGCAAGTATTACAACTTATAAGGGATTCATAGCAAATTGTTTATTTATAATAATAATTATTAAAAGCGTAATCTTATTTTTTTTTTTAAATTAACCTTCTGAAGAACATTTTTATTAAAACATTAATATACCATAGAAATCAATTTTATGGTAAAATTCTTCAATTTATTAACCGTTTAATTTTAATATCTATCTTTTTATATTTACAAAAATTACGTTCAAATTATGTTCGTCAATATATTATATAAATAATTTCATAGTATAAATAATATTTTGCTATTATTAGTAACTATAATTTATGTAGTAACTTTATTTATAAGTACACACTGGAATATATCTGGAACATTGCCCATCGTATTAATGGTAG
Organism: Triatoma infestans; assembly: GCA_011037195.1. Classification (NCBI taxonomy): domain Eukaryota; kingdom Metazoa; phylum Arthropoda; class Insecta; order Hemiptera; family Reduviidae; genus Triatoma; species Triatoma infestans. Next base: position 16,719 of record JAAEAF010004156.1, read on the forward strand.
AAAACTGCTATTATTATATATTATAGCATATCCATGTTTATCTTTTTGAAATGAAATTTTTTTTTCTGATCAAAATCTATATACTACATTCTTCTCGCATCTTGATTACTATCAATCTAATGATGGTGATTGTGTGTGTCGGGCTTAATTTATTGTAGAGAAATGAAATTTCCAGTAGAGATATTCATGTTAAACGTTTGCTGTGAAATACGAGTATACTCACACGACTGTCTGTTACTGCTGTTAACACAATTAAATACAATAGAAAGACAATTTTTGTTGTTGTTGTTCTAAATGACATTAACTGACAGGGGGCCAGTAGATACCTACCTACTCAGATAGAGAAGTGATTATAGTCCAGAAGAGAGCGCCAATGATATTGAAATTTCTTGCCACAAATTCTGCAAAACTACTTATAATAATTTTTTTTTTTTTTTTTTGAAAAATGTTTGAAATAGAAATGATAGTTTTATGTGTGTGCAATTAGTATTCCCAAGTTTAATTGGAACGCGTTAAAGGGATCGAATCAACATGCCTGAGACAAGTGAGAAAGAAATAGCTGCCCCTCAAGATCGGACGACCCCGACGAGCAGACGAGCATCTTAAGCCTACCGACAATACCCACTGGACTCATCTATTGCAATGAATGCTGTGTAGATGCCTGTGCCTGGAAAGATTTGATAGACGTGTGCCTAAAAGAACTTTGCTACATAAACTTATCTGGATATAATCTGGTAAATGAGAACGACAAAATTTGTACTGAGATAGTGAAGAATCTTGCTGGATGTGCACAACAGCTATGGTCCTTTGCACCTGTTTCTAATTTGTAAGGACACATCCGGGATGCATATCAATTCCTACCAATCTAATAATTTCTACAAGTGAACCTTCTAGAGACCTACTCATTCACGCCAATAAATACATTCATATAAATAGATACATTCATACCGACGACTAAAACTAGGATCTAAACACTACAGTTAATATTCTATTATATACAATGGTGAGTGTAGAGTGAGTACTCGATATTCCTCCTCTCCCTTATATTATTTATCCTAAAATAAATACATATTTACAAGACACTAGCAAATAAATAAATAAATACTTATGTACAGATAGTTTCACAACAAATTAAATAGATGAACCACCCAAAGATATTCGAATGTGTCTTATTAATATTGTCCTCATTGACACCTAATACATCTGTAAGACTGGTCGCTAAATTTACTTTTCCCCGCGCTTTTACATATTTCGAACATTCCAATAGAATATGCGGGACCGTTAATGTCATATTGCAAGCGCTGCACACCGGTTGAGGTTCTCTTCGCAATATGTGGCTGTGTGTCAACATGGTGTGACCGAGTCTCATTCTCGCTAGGACAACTTCTTCTCTGAGGTTGACTGAAGAACTTTGATTTCAGCTTCTCTTCTATCGTTTGACTACATTTTCAGTGATATTTTTTAAGGAATGTTACGTCTTAGAAAAGGAGACCTTAGACGTATTTTTGTTAATATCAGACAATTGGAAAAACAATTTATTGAATTTAAAAAAAAAATAATAATAAACTAGGCCCAGTGATTATTATTAAAGTTGAGAACAGTTTAATTGATTACAAATATATCTTAGCGAATATTTATTGCCTGCTTACCTCTGATGTGGCATTAATATAATTTATTGTGTTGAACTTTTTGAACTTTGAATGTATTTTTTTTTTTTTTTTAATAGAAGTATGCCACCATTTGCTTGTAGGAACCTTCCAATTCCTTGCCAAAAAAAAAAAGAAATTAATTAATTATTTTAAACATACATTCATAAGAAATTAATATTATTATTTGGAGGGTAAGTACTTTCTAATTTTATGACCTTTTTTATCAATTTTAAAGTGGAACTTATGTGAATGAAATTAAAAATTTATTAAAGTCATAGTGGATTTAACTATTACCGTTCAAAAAAAATCTGGTGTGAAACACTCACACAACTTTCTCTTACTCCAGTACTCAAAATTATAATTGACAAATTTTATAGTTAGTGTACCAAATTTAATGAAATTCGTCGAAAAGTGAAAACACTGTCCAGTAAAACTGTCCGGTTTACTAATTTCCTTGAAACTCGGAATTTGGGTCATATATTAATTTCTAGTTATTTCAATTTGGATGACAGAATTGTATAATCAACTGTGATAGCATTTTAAAGAAAAACATAACCCCCCTCCCCCAAAAGTCCCCTTAAATGAATTTATCAGGGGAAAAGTTTCAAATAAAAGTTGTAGCTCTTTATATGTATAGTTAACAACGCTGGTTTAAAGAAAATCGTTGGAGCCATTTTCGAGAAAATACCAGAAAACTGAAAATTATATTTCAGTAAAAACGCACTTCCGGTTATCTATTTTTTTCAAACTCGGAATTTCAACAACATATTTAATTCTAATTAACATTATTTAGATGACAGAATTGTCTAATATACTGAAACAGCAGTTAAGATGAAAACCTAACCCCACCCCTCCCCCAGAAGTGCCCTTAAATGAATTTTCCTGGAGAAATGTTTCAAATAAAAGTTGTAGCTCTTTGTATGTGTAGTTGATATAGCAGTTTAAAGAAAATCTTCGGAGCCATTTTTGAGAAAATTGCAAAAACGTAAAAAAAACAACTAGTAAAGTGGTACTTCCGGTTGAGGAATATTGACACATAACGCACCGTCAGATCCCATGGTGATACCTAAACGTAATATCAAGTTTGAACTTTCTACGATTTTTCGTTTTTGAGCTATGCTGTTCACATACATACACACACACAGACCATTTGCTAAAAAACCACTTTTTTGGACTCAGGGGACCTCAAAACGGATATTTCCGGTGAAAACTCGATATCGAAAATTTGACACGATTACAATACTTCCTCTTACTAGGAGTAAGAGAAAGGAAAAACAGTTTGAATACAGTAATTTGTTTTAATAGTTTAGTGTTGAAAATATTTTAAATTTATTTTTTATTTTTTTTTTTTTTAAAAAAGAAAAGAATGTAATATTTTTCAATACAAATCCTAAAATTAATACCCAGTCTTTATTAGAAATAAATTAATTTTTGGATGTTTATGCCTGAAATATAGGAATATCCGGTATCATAGAAAAATTAATATACAAATATTTCTAAAAAAAAAAAAAAAAACTTTCTATTAGTTATAGGTTATTATTATTATTATTATTAATAATAATAATAATAATAAATAATTCTAATAGCGATTGGCAAATAATCAATAAAACATGTGTAAAACAAAAGACATCGTTTGTATAACTGTCTGTTTAAATCAAGGTTACTGTCTCAAAACAATATTATTGGCCCAAGGTTATTAAATTATTTGGTTAAACATAATTTAATATTTATTTTAATTTACAATCCGTTCTATATTTACCATTTTATTTATAATCAATTTATATTACATTTTTATTTCAATTTTATTATTAATAAATTAAAATTATGATTTGTTTTATTACTTTAGTTCAGTTTTTTGTAAAGCCGACTATTTTAATTAAATGGTATCCAAAACGGCAATGACCAGAGGAGTTACTCTTTGTTTTTTGTTTTTTTTTTTTTTATTATTCAGAAAAAATCTGGTGTGAACACTCACACAACTTTCTCTTACTCCAGTTTTCAAAGCAGTAATTGACCATTACTTTATAGTTTGTATAGAAAATTTAATGAAATTCGCCAATGTTTTTATGCGAAAATTCACAAAAACTGAAAAAACTTCCGGAAATTTAGAAAAACTGGAAATTTAGAAAAACTAAAAGCGCACTTCCGGATAACCGATGTTTTTGAATCAGAATTTCTACAACATATTTAATTTTAATTATATATTATTTAGATGATAGAATTGTGTAATAAACTGAAATAGCACTTTAAGGGAAAATCTAACCCTACCCCTCCCGCAAAAGTGCCCTTAAATGAATTTGTCCAGAGAAATGTTACAAATAAAAGTTGTAGATCTTTGTATGCGTAGTAGATATAGGGGGAGTTTGAAGAAAATCGTCGGAGCCATTTTTGAGCGCGAAAAAGGAGGGGAAAAAAATTCAGTAAAATGGTACTTCCGGTTGAGGAATTTTGACAGATGACCTACTGTCGTATCCCATGGTAATACCTAAACGGAATATCAAGTTTCAATTTTCTACGATTTTTTCTCGTTTTTGAGCTATGCTGTTCACAAGCACACATTATTTGCTAAAAACAATTTTTTTGGACTCAGGGGACCACAAAACGGATATTTCCGGTGAAAACTGGATATCAAAAATTTGACACGATTAAAATTACTTCCATTTACAAGGAATAAGAGAATGTAAAAAGAATTTATTATTGCGCTACGTTTTAGCTACAATTGATACCTTTCTACAGGAGCTCTGCAAAATTTATTTGAGAAAATGTAGTTTATTACAACGTATTGTAAAGAAAAAAAAACTATATAAGTTTACAACAAATAAAGGAACAATAAAGAGACAACAAAAGTTTAATTAATGAAATTGAACAGATTAAATATAAGATATTAAAAACAAAAAAAAAACTTGTTATATTTTTTCAAATAAATTTTGCAGAGCTCTTGAAGAAGGGCGCCAAAATGGCAATGTAGAGCAAATAAAAATGCTGTTAACTTTCTTTTATTTCTTTAAAAAGGGCTCTTGTCATTGCCGTATAAACACATCTTGTTACTATTTCAAATTAGTTGCCTACCACAAGTTGAAAGACATCAACTACATTAATCGAGCGGAATATCTATGATTTTTGAAAATATGGCTGGTTCCGCAATGCTGGATAGCATCCATTATTTTATCCGTCGTAGCATGCATATTAGATTTATTCCTGACCGGTTTCGGATATTCATCCATCGGCAGAGCAAATTCACCAAGTTTGTGTAGAAATTTCACGTCAACTAAATGTTTCTGTAGACTCACACTTGTTGGTTGTATGTATGCGGGAAGGTTATACATACATAACCATTATGTATATATATATATATATATATATACATACATAACCATTATGTATATACCGACGAATGGTTGGGAGTTAGTTTAGAGATTTTTAGAAAGTTGTTACTCGAAATATGAACTACTAATTTACAAAAATAGACTATATTTTAATAATAAATTAATGGTTATGTATGAATATATATATATATATATATATACATAATGGTTATGTATGTATAACCTTCCCGCATACATACAACCAACAAGTGTGAGTCTACAGAAACATTTAGTTGACGTGAAATCTCTACACAAGCTTGGTGAATTTGCTCTGACGATGGATGAATATCCGAAACCGGTCAGGAATAAATCTAATATGCATGCTACGACGGATAAAATAATGGATCTATGATTTTAATTATGGGTTAAATTAAAATTATGTTTCAGAATGTTCAAAACCCGTTGCTTAGGTTATATTTATAAGACAAGTAGTTTGATAAACTAATGAACAGATTTAATTACGTTTTTTTTGATGCTGGAGTACGTAAATGATGCCGATTTTGATACTGCTTTTCTCTAAAATGCTGTTTTTTACTTTCTCTTACTCCTAATAAAGGGAAGTATTGTAATCGTGTCAAATTTTGTAGAAAGTTGAAACTTGATATTCCGGTTAGGTATCCCATGGGATCTGACAGTAATTAATCTGTCAAAATTCCTCAATCGGAAGTACCACTTTAATAGTTGATTTTTTTTTTTTTTTTACTTTTTTATGATTTTCTCAAAAATGGCTGCGACGATTTTCTTCAAACTAGGTATATATATACAACACATACAAAGAGCTACAACTTTTATTTGAAACATTTATCCGGAAAAATTCATTTAAGAACATTTTTCGGGGAAGGGTGGGGTTAAGTTTTCATCAATAGTGCAATTTCAAGTTTATCATACAATTCTGTCATCTAAATAATATTAATTAGAATTAAATATGTTGTTAAAATACCGAGTTTAAAAAAAATTTCGATGACCGGAAGTGCGTTTTTACTGAATTGTATTTTTCAGTTTTCTGGTATTTTCTCGATAATGGCTCCAAAGATTTTCTTTATACTAGGAATCGTGAACTTACACATATAAAGAGCTACAACTTTTAATTGAAACATTTCTCCTGTGAAGTCATTTAAAAGGGGGCTTTTGGGGGAGGATTGGGGTTATATTTTTCTATAAAGTGCTATCATAATTGAATATACATTTCTACCATCCAAAGAAAATTAATTGGAAATAAATACGATGGCCAAAATTCCGAGTTTCAAGAAAATTAGTAAACCGGAAGTGCACTTTTACTGAACCTTTTTCGTCGAATTTCATCAAATTTTGTACATACACAAACTCTAAAATTTGTCAATTACAATTTTGAAAACTGGAGTAAGAGAAAGTTGTGTGATTGTTTTACACCAAAGTTTTAATTTACTATATGATTCTATCATCCATACAGTATTAATTATAATTAAAATATACTGCCAAAAATTCGGAGTTTGAAGAAAATCGGTCAGTCGGAAGTGCGTTTTTGTTTTTGTTTTTTTTCCGTATTCTGTAATTTTCATTATAAAAACACGCGACGGATGTATTGGAATCAGTTATCGGATGATCGGATCCCACCGCTGCCACCAGATGTATTGGAATCAGATGTCTTGAAGAGGGTTATGATGCGACGGATGTTTGGGAGTTAGTTTAGAGATTTTTAGAGAGTTGTTACTCGAAATATGAACTACTAATTTACAAAAATAGACTATATTTTAACAATAAATTAAACGTTTGAAAAAGATAAAACTACAATTTATTTAAAATGATTTAAATGGTAACTAAGATGCACAACTATGAACTGCTGTGTAGACTGATGTCGTATATGACTGGTAGAATCCTGATGAAACGCTGATAAAATACTGATGATATACTGATCCCCTCCTCCGGTGGAAAGACGTTTATATTGGCATTACTCACACATTGACAGGTATGTAATTACGAGTCACACTAAAACATCTCTTGTCGTGTGTTGACCCTAGGTCTTGAATAGGTCGGTGACCAGTGTGGCGGCGGATGGTGGCGGTTATCAAAAGACTTTAGTAGCCAGGTGGTCTTTTGAGTATTTGTTGACCCTTGTATATCGGCCAGGTGGCTTCTGTACACTGACCGTATAATGACTCTTGTTGAAAGGGTTCTTGCGGTGTCTTTGGCGGTATTCCTGTGACCGTGCACTGACCCTTGTTTGAAAGGGTTTTTGTTTGCCGCGGCTCTTGACCTAAATGATAGCGGCTGGCTGGCACCACTAGTTATAATTTTCATAATTTAAAAATTATATCTTTTCCTTCTTTTTATCACATTACAACGGATTTCATTAAACTTGTTATCTAAACATGCTGAGGATCTATCACTTTTGTCTGAAATTTTTTTGTCCGAATGAATTCATTTAAAGACGATTTTGATGATGGCGGGGGAAGTTATGCTTCCTTTAATAAAGTCGTTTGATAAAGTTTAGAGTCTGGCATTCGTGTAAATTGAAAGCAACTCAATGTCTAGTAAGAATTTTTTTTTTTTTTTTTTTTTTGGCGCATCAACTGCCAGGGTCATTAGCGCCCTCACAAAGTGCCTTTGGCATTCAACCACACAACCATACATTTCTATCATACGAGACTCACACAAATAAATACACACATTCCATAAATACATTCATCCCACAATAAATACCATTTACACATACATTTATGCATAGCTACCACCATTGGGGTGGAATACTCTATATTCTTCGCACCCCGTTCCTCTTACATCTAAATAAAAGACAATATATATACAATATATATAACAATAAAAACAATATATAACAATATACAAACCAAAAACTAAATGTTAAAGTGAATATCTAAAGATTTTAAATAATTAAACAGTTGATATTTATATTTTACTCCTGGTCCTAACAAATCTACCGTGTTATTAGGCAAACCTACTGTATCTCGGTAGCCCTGCAGCCGGGGGCATTCCTCAAGAATATGTTTCACTGTGAGGCGTGATTGATATCTTGGGCACTGTTTTTGATTTTCCCCTTGCAACAAATAGGAGTGTGTGAGACGAGTGTGGCCTATTCTCAATCTCGTCAATATCATCCCTTCTCTTCTTGTTAAGGCCTCAGTTTTCCTTCTTTCTACTGTAGGCAACACTGCCTTTAATTTGGCTTCTGTAGTTTCCCAATTCTTTTGCCATTTTTCATTCATAACTTTCTTTACGAAACATTTCAGGTCCTCTGGTCGGATTCGTATATTCAGATCCGGTCTTTGTGAAGCAGCGGCTCTCGCTGCTTCGTCTGCCTTCTCGTTCCCTTCAATCCCAACGTGACTTGGAATCCAAAGAAATACTACAATTCTTCCTCGTCTATGCAATTCTCTTAGCTGCTCATAGATCATATGGACTAAGGGATCATTTGAAAATTTATTTTCAATACCTTCAAGGAACTTTCCGAGTCCGAACATATTACTAGGTTAACTTCCGTTGCTTCCTTCGCATAGAGTAATGCCTGATAAATTGCAAAAAGTTCAGCAGTATAAACTGTAGCGTGAAAGGGAAGTGTCCATACTTTCGTTATTCCTTCTACATATATAGCACTTCCCACCCCTTCTTGTGTCTTCGAGCCATCCGTATAAAAAATTATATAGCCATTATACCTATACATTGCCTCTAAAAATCTCTTCTTATACTCGACTGCCGGTACTTCTTTCTTTACGAATATTGCAAGATCTAGGCAAATTTGAGCTTTGGCAAGGATCCAAGGTGGTATACGACAGGGTTCAATGTTCAGAGTTGGTGCCAGTTCAATTCCTTCTTCATGTAACAATTCTCTCGCTCTTATCCCTACAGGACGGGTACGAGTTCTCAGCCGATTGTATACAGAAAGATGAGGGTTTTCAAAAAGAACAGGATAAATAAAATGATTCCTATTACTCCATTTCCCAACAGCATATGTCAGTGTAAGTGCCTCCCTTCTTAATCCTGGGGGCATGATTCCAGATTCCACATAAAGGCTAGGAAGGGGACTTGTTTTATATGCACCTGTCGCTATAGTATACCCTGACTGTATAGTCTATCCAGTTGAGACAAACTATATTTCCGGGCTGAGTTGTACACCGCTGCACCATATTCAATTTTTGCTAAGACAAGCATTTTAAATATACGAATCATTATTTCCCGTTCTGCGCCCCAGTTATAATTTCCAATGATTCTTAATAGATTTAATGCCCCCTTGCATTTTTCTGCAGTGTACTCTATATGTGCATTCCATCTCATTTTAGAGTCTAGTACCAATCCTAGAAACTTTACTGATTCCCTATATCCAATTGGTTGCCCATATAATTGCAGGCTAGGAGGTGTATGTGGCCTTCTCATTCTACAAAAATGCATACATACTGTTTTAGTATGGGAAAATTTGAAACCTAACTTTCCTGTTTCCTCAGCGAGATCATCAATTGCTCTCTGTAGAGTTTCTCCAACATCATTTAAATCATCTCCCGATAAGTAAATTGCTAAATCGTCAACGTACAAGGATTTCATTACCGGCGCTTGAATCCGATCTGCAAGGTAATTGACTATAATGATAAAAAGAGTGACGCTCAAAACAGACCCTTGAGGAATCCCATTTTCTTGTGCAAATTGATCAGATTTGTCCGTTCCCATACATACGCGAAATTTTCGGAATATTAAAAAGTTTTCGATAAATTTAGGAAGTCTTCCTCTAATGCCCCATTCATGTAATTTTAACAAAATTCCATGTCTCCAAGTCATGTCGTATGCTTTTTCTAAATCAAAAAAGACAGCCAATGTATGTTGCCTCATTAGAAAACTATTCATTACATAATCTTCAAGGGCACTTAATTGATCTAATGTAGAATAATTTCTTCTGAATCCAGCTTGGTATTGACTTAACAGTTGCCGCGAATCTAATACATACTGTAGTCTTAAATTGACTATACTCTCCAGAACTTTACTTAAACAAATAGTGAGAGAAATAGGGCGATAACTTGCTGGGTTACTTGGGTCCTTTCCTTCCTTTAATATGGGAATAACAAGAGCTTCACGCCATTTATTTGGATATTGCCCAGATTCCCAAATACAGTTAAATAATCCAAGGATGTGTTCCTTACTGTCCCTCGGCAATTTACGCAATATTATGAAAGGAATACCGTCTATTCCTGGGCAAGTATCCTTAGTTTTATCAAGTGCGTAATCCAATTCGTCAAGGGTGAGGGAATTATTATAATCATAACTTTCTTCTGCGGAGAAGTCCAGGGTTTCAGATTCTTTGGCTAGTAAGAATTATATGTGAAGCTAATTAATCATTTATAAAATGTAGTAAAATTACGAATTGTAAAAGAAAGTTGTGTGAGTGTTTTATGCCAGATTATTTTTCTTTCATAAAATGTAGCGGGAACTGTAAAGTTGCCCATAGTAGCTTTGACTTAATTTGAATTACTTTCTGGATAGTGTAGGTGTTCTAATTAGTCCAGAACGTTTTTCCTGATGTAAGCAGCGATACCAACTGCTTCATTATAATTGACGGTTCTTAGAAAGTATTGGAAATTAACCTTGAATTACAGAGAGAGAGATAATGAGCGACTCAATTTATTTAAAAAAGATCCTGGAGAAACTGAGGCTATGCTGGCAACACAGCGCAGTGATCAATGCTTAACATTCAAAATTAATTAACAATAACGAAATAAAATGATTACGGATTGTTTACGATTATAACTTTGTAATCATGGCAACTTAAAGTTTACCTTAACAGTATAACCCGCTGTATGCTTCATAATTATCGATTTTTTAATCTTCTTACGTTATTAATGATTAATTTTTTATTATTAAATATTACTTTTTAAACTAATTATTTTTCTGTTACAGGTGAGTAAACTTTGGAACATTTAATTCCTACTAGAAGAATTTGTAAAGGTATTTTCTAATTAAATTACTCATTATATGGTTGAATTAATAATTTGTAAACCTGTCACTTATTCTTATTTAACGACCTATCGTTAACGAATATATTTAACGACTTTTGGAAATGGATCATCTGGATAATTATATAACTAAGTGTTATGTTAACCATTATCATGGCCAGCCAAATGTATCTTGCTAATTTATATTGCAAAAATTCAGTTTGTAGGACA